>QRFJ01001658.1:130455-221236 GCA_006176705.1 Cocos nucifera | reverse complement strand
CTAGGCATGCACCCCTTTTTTTCTAATTTTAGAGAGGGGACAAGCCCCCACCAGCTCTCCAATAAGTGCATGACACATGGGTCAGAAGTGTCAATGGTCAACATTTGACCAGTCAAAGGTCAACTTTTGACCAAAGTCAAAGGACAAGAAATGGCAGGTGACCAAAAATGGTAGGTATTGTCTTAAATTTATCAAAATAAGACAATTCCTTTTCTGACTAGACAAGCTCCAGTCAGACCAGGTAAAGGTACTCTGAATGAGCACAAACTCCTTTGGCTCAGTCAGGACAACTTTTTATGATAGTAAAAGAAGAACGTTAGGCTCAATCATGTGCTAGCATGATTTTCTTGAACCTAATTGAATCTAATTCAAATCAATTAAACTGGGTTAGTCTAATTGATGATATCCAGATCCAAACTCTTGTTTGTGTAATCCAGTTAGGTTCAATTCTATATGATAATGGGATATGTTATGATCCCTATCATCAATATCATCAAAATTTCTTTCGATGGATCAGAACTCTTCTGATTCAGACAACTAGAATGATCGATCATCTAAATCATTCTAACTGCTTCCAAAATCCATCAGTGATACCTAGCAGTATATGATGGCAATCCATCAAAACTAAAAATAAATCTCTTGGTGCAGCTACTTATGTGATTAAGTTCTTCTATCTTGAGCTTCGATCAGATTAGGGTTAAGGTAAACTCGTCAAACTCTAATTTCTATCATATGATTTAATCATTCGATTCAAGTCTGATGTGAAGACCTTAATAGAAACTCTTTCTATTATTTCACTCTCTACCATGGCCATGGGCTTATGAACTTGATTCTCATGATCATCATAGGACTGGTTCTCATCTATCGAGGTAGATAGATTCCATCTTGGTGCAATCCAATTCCTACAATGAATATGCTATAGCCAACATACACCTCAGGATTTTGAATAGCTAGGAGACCGAGTCATGGTGTAGTCAAACTATAATACCCTCAAGATGAACTACCGATGCACCTCAGATCAAAGAATCAGACACACCACTGCAGCTTTGAGTTAGTCATCGACGAGAAGGTAGACTTCCTTATGACTACTCGAGGTGGTCACGCTCAGTGCCCTCATTCTCTAATGAGTATCTGTACTCTCGCTTCGATGTCTCTACACCATAGACTCAAGACTCATCTACTATAAAGAAGCGATTGTACATTAACCTTCTGGATCAATCACCATCCCCATGATGATTCTACGATCAGGAGCATTTTATGAGTTAATAATGAAAATTCTTATCTTAAATTTTCAACTCTCAAAAATAAGAATTATCATTACCATTAACTCAAGGAATATATCACAGACACTAAATACACATATGTGATAGAAAATAATCTATTTTATTATTTATAGTCAAAATTATAATTTTGCCCCTAGAAGTGTATTACAAGTGTCAGTTAATTCTGGCTTCTAGGACACATATCTAACATCAGTTAGATTCAGTTCTATATGATAATGGGATATGTCACGATTTCTATCATCGAAACAGCTTCTGATGGATCAGAATTTTTTTGATTCAGACAACTAGAATGATCGATCATCTAAATCATTCTAATTACTTTCAAAATCCACCTATAAACCTAGCAGTATATGGTGGCAATCCATCAAAATTGAAAATAAACCTCTCAGTGTAGCTATCTGTATGATTAAGTTTTTCTATCTTGAGCTTCGATCAGATTAGGGTTAAGGTGAACCTTAGTCAAAACCCTAGATTTTTGTCATATGAAAAATCATTTGATTTCAAGTCCGAATGTGAAAAATCTAATAGAAACCTCTTTCTATTATTTCACTCTAGCCATGGCCATGGGATTCATGGACTTCGATTCTCATGATCATCATAGGGCTGCTCCTGATCTTTGGGGACCGAAGGTAGATAGATTTATCTTGGTGCAATCCAGGGTTCCTACAATGAACATGCTATAGCCAACATACACCTCATGAATTCTGAATGGCTAGAAAATCGAGTCAATGATTAGTCAAACTATAACACCCTCAAGGTTGAACTTGCCGATGCACCTCAGGTCAAAGAACCAACACAGCACTGCAAGCTTCGAGTCCAGGTCATTCGAGAAGGTAGACTTTCTTATGGATACTCAATGAGTCATTCAGGACCTACTATTTCTAATTCCAGAGATCCATACTCTGATTCCAATCCTATTCCCGTTGAATTCCCAGCGAAGATTGAAGGGAAATCCTGATTTCCCGGTCCAGGTTCGTTCAGATCTGATCAGATCAAGAGATATATTTCAAAAATTTTTCTCTTGATCCCAATCAGATCTTGATATGTTTCAGATCTGATTCTTATTATTTTAATAAAATAAAATTAAAAGATAAATTAAATCAAATTTAATTTACCTGATCTGGGTAATCCTATTACCCTGTTGATGATCCTGTTTGCAGCGGAAGGTTCTGGATCTTAGCCACGCAAGCGCCTGGCCTCTACCGGTATCCACTCGGGTTGGATCTGGAGATCCTCTTCTTCTCTATCACACCTCCAAAAATCAGATCTGGATCTGATCTGGAGGATCTTCAAAACTCTTTTGAAGATGAGCAGTCGTCCTTTGCAGCAGCGCAGCCTTCTTATTTTTGATCGCCTTTCTTTGATCTGAATCGCACCAACCAAGGTCCAAAACTCCTTTTGGACGTGGAGAGCAAGGGGAGAAGAGACTATGGCATGGAGAAGGAGGGGAGAGGCAGCCTTGGGGCATGGAGAAACTATGATCTCATCATATCTCTTATCTCATACAATCTGAGTTGGATACAGGGTCTTATTTATAGACTAGCTGTGATCCAACTCCTCTTCTTCCCAACCAATCACAACCCTTTGTGAAATCAGATCTAAATCTGATTGGTGGGAATAGAGTCCCCTGGATTCCTCCTTAGAGGGTGCCTAAGACCAGTCAAAGTTGGTTCTTAGAAGAACTCTAATTGGAATCCAAAAAGGAGATGGAGTCCTTGTCCAACAAGGACTCCTAGGCGCCTCCAACTTGGGCACACGCCTAGGGTGGCGTGCGCCCTTCTCCTTGCCAGGTTCTGGCAGGGGGACAGGCCCCCACCAGCTCTCCAATAGGTGCATGACATGTGGTCAAAAGTCAAAGTGTCAATGGTCAACGTTTGACCAGTCAAAGGTAGACTTTTGACCAAAGTCAAAGAACAAGAAATGGCAGGTGACCAAAAATGGCAGGTAGTGTCTTACAAATAAGACAACCTTTTCTGACTTGGACAACCTCCTGTCAGACCATATGAAGGCCTCTGTTTGAGCACAAACTCCTTTGGCTCAGACAGGACAACTTATTTATGATAGCAAAAGAAGAACGTTAGGTTCAATCGAGTGCTAGCACGATTTCCTTGAACCTAATTGAATCTCATTCAGATCAATTGAACTAGATCAGTTCAATTGATGATCACCAGATTCAAACCCTTGTTTGTGTGACCCAGTTAGGTTCAGTTCTGTATGGTAATGGGATATGTCATGATCTCTATCATCGACATCATCGAAACTCCTTTCGATGGATCAGAACTCTTCTGATTCGAACAGCTAGAATGATCGATCATCTAAATCATTCTAATTGCTCCCAAAATCCACCAGTGACACCTAGCAGTATATGGTGGCAACCCATCAGAGCTGAATGCGAACCTCTTGGTGCAGCTACCTGTGTGATTCAAGTTCTTCTATCTTGAGCCCCGATCAGATTAGGGTTAAGGTGAACTCGTCAAACCCTAGTCTCTGTCATATGATGTAATCATTCGATTCGAGTCCAATGTGAAAATCTAAATAGAAACTCTTTCTATTATTTCACTCTACCATGGCCATGGATTTCTGGACTTGATTCTCATGATCATCATAGGGCTACTCCTCTACCACCGAGGTAGATAGATTCCATCTTGATGCAATCCAGTTCCTACAATGAACATGTCATAGCCAACATACACCTCAGGGTTCCATATGGCTAGGAGACCGAGTAATGGTGTAGTCAAACTATAACACCCTCAAGGTGAACTGCCGATGCATCTCAGGTCAAAGAACCAGACACACTACTGCAGCATCGAGTCAGTCATTGACGAGAAGGTAGACTCCCTAATGACTACTCGAGGTGGTCACGCTCAGTGCCCTCGTTCTCTAACGAGTACCTGTACTCTCGCTCCGGTGTCTCCACACCGTAGACTCAAGACTCATCTACTAAAGAGAAGCGATTGTACACCAACCTTCCGGATCAATCACCATCCTCGTGATGATCCTATGGTCGGGAGCAATTTATGAGTTAATAATGATTATTCATGTCTTAAATTTTCAACTCTTGAAAATATGAATTATCATTACCATTAACTCAAAGGATGTATCACAGACACTAAATACACATATGTGATAGAAAATAACCCATTTATTGATTTTAGTCAAAATTATAATTTTGCCCCTAGAAGTGTATTACAAGTGTCAGCCAATTCTGGCTTCTAGGGCACATATATCTAACAATCTCCCACTTGTCCTAAAGCCAATTGGCTACAAGTCTAAGTCCCATCTTCTCAAGGTGGGCTTCGATCTTCTGCTGGCCCAACGGCTTTGTAAGTGGGTCTGCCACATTATCTGCGGAGTTGACTCTCTTGACCTCGACGTAACCCTTTCTCAAGGTAATCGCGGATGAGGGTGGTATCACCGTTTGCTTGGAACTCTTCCAGCACAAACAGTCTGCCAGATGTCGACTTTCGATCATCTATATCGGACATGAAGTCCGAGTCTGTGTATCCCTGGACTTGGAGTTCTCCGTTACCAAAGACCAACATCATATCCTTAGTTCTTCTCAAGTACTTAAGGATACATTTCACAGAAGTCCAGTGTTCTTCACCTGGATTTGACTGATATCTGCTTGTGACACTCACAGCATGGGCTATATCAGGTCGTGTACATAGCATGGCATACATGAGGCTCCCTATTGCAGAAGCATAAGGGATCTTGCTCATGCGTTCTATTTCCTCAGGTGTGCTGGGGCACATCTTCTTGGAAAGATGAATACCATGTCTGAAGGGTATTAATCCCCTCTTAGAGTTTTCCATACTAAACCTCTTTAGTACTTTCCTCTATGTACATCTTCTGTGAAAGTCCTAGCATCCTATTCGGTCTATCCCTATAGACCTTAATTCCTAGAATAAAGGATGCTTCACCTAGGTCTTTCATGGAGAATTCCTTGGACAACCACATCTTGACTGATGTCAACATGGGAATATCATTCCCAATAAGGAGGATGTCATCCACGTACAATACGAGGAAGACAACAGCGCTCCCACTGACCCTTTTGAAAACACATGGTTCCTCTTCATTTTTGATGAAACCAAACTTTTTGATCACATCATTGAAACGAGTGTTCCAGCTCCGAGATGCTTGCTTAAGTCCATATATGGACCTTTGCAGCTTGCAAACCTTGTGATCAGTATCACTGGATGTGAAACCTAGCGGCTGTTCCATATAGATATCTTCCTCAAGATATCCATTTAGGAATGCCGTTTTCACGTCCATTTGCCATATTTCATAATCGAAATAGGCTGCAACAGCAAGCAATGTGCGGATGGATTTTAGCATAGCTACTGGGGAAAAGGTATCCTGATAGTCTAATGCCTTCGCGTTGACTATAACCTTTTGCCACCAATCTAGCCTTGAATGTCTCCACATTCCCATCTGCACCAATCTTTCTCTTGAAGATCCATTTACATCCCAATAGGTACTATACCTTCTGGTGGATCTACCAAGGTCCAGACTTGGTTTGAGTGCATCGAGTCAATTTCTGACTGCATTGCCTCTAGCCATTTCTCGGAGTCGATATCTGATATCGCCTCGTTGTAGGTTTTGGGATCATCACCATGAGCACCATTACCTACGAGGAACATTTCCTCTACATCCTCTGAAATAATACCTAAGTATCTTTCAGGGGGACGGGAAACTCTTTCCGATCTACGAGGTGGAGGAGGTAGTGTTCTTATTGGCTCAACCTGATTTGGTTCCACTTGGTCCTTAGCTCGTTCTGCTTGTGAGACTTTCTCATCAAGCTTGATCTGCCTTCCAATGCCGCTATCTTGAATAAACTATTTTTCAAGAAAGATGGCATGTCGACTCACAATCACATTGTGGTCTTCTGGAATGTAGAAATAGTATCCTAATGACTCTTTAGGATATCCTATGAATCGAGCTCTGAAGGACCTAAACTCTAACTTGTCCGCTTGTTGTCTTTTGACATGAGCCGGACAACCCCAAATTCTGAGATGACTCAGACTTGGTTTCTTACCGTGCCATATCTCATACGGTGTGGTAGGAACGGTTTTAGAGGGAACCCTATTCAGTAGATAGATTGAAGTTAACAATGAGTGTCCCCAAAGAAAATCAGGGAGGTCTGTGAAGCTCATCATGGATCGAACCATATCTAATAGAGTCCGATTTCTCCATTCTGAAACCCCGTTGAGTTGAGGTGTTCCTGGTGGAGTCCATTGAGAGACTATGCCATTATTCCTTGAGATAGTCTAGGAATTCCCGGCTAAGGTATTCACCTCCTCGATCTGATCGAAGAACCTTAATGGGTTTTCCAGTTTGTTTTTCTACTTCATGTCTGAATTCTTTGAACTTTTCAAAGGCTTCAGACTTGTGTCTCATAAGATACACATACCCATACCTAGACAGATCATCGGTAAAGGTAATGAAGTAGACAAAATTGCCTCTAGCCGGCACATCAAATGGGCCGCACACATCAGTATGTACTAGGGCAAGGAGATCTGTGGCCCTCTCCCCATGTCCAACAAAAGGGAGTTTAGTCATTTTGCCTTGAAGACAGGATTCACAAGTTGGATATGACTCGGAAGTCAATGGACTCAATAGCCCATTTTTCTCCAATTTGTTGATCCTATCTTCTGCTATATGACCTAATCTCAGGTGCCATAGATATCTGTCGTTTGGACTATCCCTAGGTCGTTTGGCATTCACGTTTTGCTCGATAGTTAGAACAGGTCAATCAATATGTAGCTGATAAAGACCATTAATAAGGAAACCATTTGCAATTTTATTTCTTTCATAAAGAATGTTACAATGGTCCTTAAAGAAGGTGATCACATAACCTTCTTGTGCTAAGCATGAAACAGAAATCAAATTCCTGCTAGCTGCAGGCACAAAATAATAGTCTTTCAAAACTAAGTCTAAACCAGATGGTAATCGAAGAGGGTATGTTCCCACGGCTACTGCAGCAACTCTTGCTCCATTACCGCGTAGGATCATGTCTCCATCCCTCAGCCTCCTGCTATCCTCAAGACCCTGCATAGAAGTGCACAGATGAGCACTAGAACCAGAGTCAAGCACCCAACTGGATGCAGAAGAAACCGTAAGGTTAGACTCAATAACGAGCATACCTCCAGAAGGACCTTCCTTCTTGTTCTTCAGGGTGGCCAGGTAAGTAGGGCAGTTCCGCTTCCAATGGCCGTCGCTGTTGCAATGGAAACACTTTCCTTTGCCATCGGCCTTTTTCTTCGATTCTGCCTTCTTCTTCTTTGATCCTTCCACCTTTTGCTTTTTCACAGACTTCTTTTTCTTTCCATAAGACTTTCTTTTGGAAGAAGTCCGTTCCATAGCAAGAACTGAGCCTTTAGAACCTTTCATAGAAAGCTCAGCGGTAACCAGCATATTCATTAACTCGGCCAAGGAATTCTGAAGTTTATGCATGTGGTAATTCATGATGAATTGCCCATATGCATCAGTCAAGGATTGCAGAATGATATCGTTCTGCAGGTCCAAGTCCAACTTCACACCGAGCTTCTCAAGCTCTTCCATGTCCTTGATCATTGTCAGACAGTGATCTTGGACTGACTGCCCATCACGCATCTTAGCCTTAAAAAGTCATTTTGTGACTTGATATTTGGCTGCGCGACTCTGTTCACCAAACATCTCCTGCAGGTGAGCCAACATTTGGCGAGCAGTCCCGATATCCTCATGTTGGCGCTGGAGCTCATCAGACATCGAGCCCAACATGTAATATCTGGCCTTATTATCTTCGTCAATCCATTTTTCCAGAGACGCTCTCTGTTCAACAGATGGACGGGCTGGTAATGTGGGAGGGTCCTGGTCCAAAACATGGGTTAACTTCTCGGAACCCAAAATAATTTTGTAGTTCCTGAGCCAATCTTTATAATTGGGTCCAGTCAGTCTATGTGTGTCCAGGATACGTGCCAATGGGTTGGACGCAGACATATTTCCTGTAGAGAGTCAAAGATTCTAGTTAGATACTGTAATTTTGACTTGACCAATTTGTTTAGGGATTTTATTTTTAAACAAATTAGCTCCCACTATTTTCTCGGATCCCTACACTCCCTCTGTAGAGATGCGAAAAATCTCCACGATTAATGATTTCTAGTGGGTGGTGCGGTCTCACCAACTGACTCATCACCTCACCTAACAGTTATTGGTGATGGGTTAGCCAATGAGTGAACAACTCTTGTTCAATGATTCTCTAATCATGGTGCACCCAAACTTGGTCTCTAATTCATGAATCTCACCGTATCCGGAATATTGATCCACTCCTTAGTTAAGTCAGACCCACCATTTGCATAGACTGGGTTCCTAATTGAGTCTCTCACCGTATCCGAAATATTGAGCCCAACTCATCCTCCAGCCCATAGCATCCAATGCCTAATAGACATGGTTGCATCTTCCCGGTGCAACTGAGCCACTGTATCCAGCCGAGAACAATCAACCCCGGGAAGGGCCCGCACATCTACAATGGTGGAAGACCTCAGACTTAATCTTTTCTTAGGGAGAATTGATTCAGGTCTCATTAAACTAGACTTGGCTTAGTCATAACAATTATGACTAACCTAGTGGCATGGGTTAGCTCGGATTATTGACCACCTCAGATCAGAACTGTGTCAACAGATATGGCCAGGTAAGTGAGACCGGTGGAAGGAATATGCCATTAACTCGTACAAGAACGCATTCAGGTCGAGTAGCTTCCAATTAAAAACCAGTCGGTCGTCTATGCCAAACTTACCTTAGACACCAAATTGTTGAGTCAGAACCAATTGGGTTAGCCTACAATCCAGACTCTAACCTCTGAGCCTAATTAGGTCTTGCTTGATCGTGACTCGATCTTGACCCAGACTTAATCCTATTAGGCTGGTCAATTTAAGCATTGTTGATCCCATCTAACCAACTCTTGATTCGGTTTGATCAACCGCTTAGACCTAATTGAGCTACCCAAGCCCGAACCCAGTATTATGAATATGTCTTAGATCTGAAATTCTCAATTTTAGACCTAATTAATATTCCATAAACTTAATTCTTAATTAAGTAGGGTTCATAAACAAAATATGCACAATAAATCCTAGGGTTTCAGGATCTAGGGTTTTGCAGAAAGTAAGTTTTGGGTTTCTGATTAAGGACGAACACGCAGCACCCCTACACATCATAAGAACACCCCATCGAATGGGAAGAGAGGGCCTTTAAACCCTTCTTCGTTCTTATGACCGGACGGCCAAGAGGAACGCCTTAATCAGGAACATTCAATACTACAAAACAATATCAGATCTATATCATATATCTCATATATAAAGTAGATCTAATCATGGCATATTTTGCATACATCTCATGTATCATAATCATGCATATTTTCAGATCTAAATTATCTCATAATAATCTAAAAAATTAGATTTAAATTGATCTAATCAAAATAAATTCTAATCTAGATAATTATGTAGAACTATTCTACAACTAGTCTAGACATGCATCAATCATATCTCATATGATATTCAAAAATTAAATAATTTTTATTTGCTATTTTTTAGATGTTATTATAACACTTATAATATCAAAAAATAGTAAATAAAAAGATCTAAAACATGATTTAATCAGATTAAATCAAAAATATGCAAGAATATTCTATAGAACTATTCTATTCTAGAACTAGTCATGCATATCTTCTAATCTTAGATCCAAATTATTTAATTTTAATTTTTTCTGATTTCAGATCTGATCACATCTCATGTGACATCTGAAAATCAATTATTTTCTAATTAAAATAAATTTAAAATCAGATCTAAATAATTTAGAACCATGGCTCTGATACCAGTTGAAGGGAAATCCTGATTTCCCGGTCCAGGTTCGTTCAGATCTGATCAGATCAAGAGATATATTTCAAAAATTTTTCTCTTGATCCCAATCAGATCTTGATATGTTTTAGATCTGATTCTTATTATTTTAATAAAATAAAATTAAAAGATAAATTAAATCAAATTTAATTTACCTGATCTGGGTAATCCTATTACCCTGTTGATGATCCTGTTTGCAGCGGAAGGTTCTGGATCTTAGCCACGCAAGCGCCTGGCCTCTACCGGTATCCACTCGGGTTGGATCTGGAGATCCTCTTCTTCTCTATCACACCTCCAAAAATCAGATCTGGATCTGATCTGGAGGATCTTCAAAACTCTTTTGAAGATGAGCAGTCGTCCTTTGCAGCAGCGCAGCCTTCTTATTTTTGATCGCCTTTCTTTGATCTGAATCGCACCAACCAAGGTCCAAAACTCCTTTTGGACGTGGAGAGCAAGGGGAGAAGAGACTATGGCATGGAGAAGGAGGGGAGAGGCAGCCTTGGGGCATGGAGAAACTATGATCTCATCATATCTCTTATCTCATACAATCTGAGTTGGATACAGGGTCTTATTTATAGACTAGCTGTGATCCAACTCCTCTTCTTCCCAACCAATCACAACCCTTTGTGAAATCAGATCTAAATCTGATTGGTGGGAATAGAGTCCCCTGGATTCCTCCTTAGAGGGTGCCTAAGACCAGTCAAAGTTGGTTCTTAGAAGAACTCTAATTGGAATCCAAAAAGGAGATGGAGTCCTTGTCCAACAAGGACTCCTAGGCGCCTCCAACTTGGGCACACGCCTAGGGTGGCGTGCGCCCTTCTCCTTGCCAGGTTCTGGCAGGGGGACAGGCCCCCACCAGCTCTCCAATAGGTGCATGACATGTGGTCAAAAGTCAAAGTGTCAATGGTCAACGTTTGACCAGTCAAAGGTAGACTTTTGACCAAAGTCAAAGAACAAGAAATGGCAGGTGACCAAAAATGGCAGGTAGTGTCTTACAAATAAGACAACCTTTTCTGACTTGGACAACCTCCTGTCAGACCATATGAAGGCCTCTGTTTGAGCACAAACTCCTTTGGCTCAGACAGGACAACTTATTTATGATAGCAAAAGAAGAACGTTAGGTTCAATCGAGTGCTAGCACGATTTCCTTGAACCTAATTGAATCTCATTCAGATCAATTGAACTAGATCAGTTCAATTGATGATCACCAGATTCAAACCCTTGTTTGTGTGACCCAGTTAGGTTCAGTTCTGTATGGTAATGGGATATGTCATGATCTCTATCATCGACATCATCGAAACTCCTTTCGATGGATCAGAACTCTTCTGATTCGAACAGCTAGAATGATCGATCATCTAAATCATTCTAATTGCTCCCAAAATCCACCAGTGACACCTAGCAGTATATGGTGGCAACCCATCAGAGCTGAATGCGAACCTCTTGGTGCAGCTACCTGTGTGATTCAGTTCTTCTATCTTGAGCCCCGATCAGATTAGGGTTAAGGTGAACTCGTCAAACCCTAGTCTCTGTCATATGATGTAATCATTCGATTCGAGTCCAATGTGAAAATCTAAATAGAAACTCTTTCTATTATTTCACTCTACCATGGCCATGGATTTCTGGACTTGATTCTCATGATCATCATAGGGCTACTCCTCTACCACCGAGGTAGATAGATTCCATCTTGATGCAATCCAGTTCCTACAATGAACATGCTATAGCCAACATACACCTCAGGGTTCCATATGGCTAGGAGACCGAGTAATGGTGTAGTCAAACTATAACACCCTCAAGGTGAACTGCCGATGCATCTCAGGTCAAAGAACCAGACACACTACTGCAGCATCGAGTCAGTCATTGACGAGAAGGTAGACTCCCTAATGACTACTCGAGGTGGTCACGCTCAGTGCCCTCGTTCTCTAACGAGTACCTGTACTCTCGCTCCGGTGTCTCCACACCGTAGACTCAAGACTCATCTACTAAAGAGAAGCGATTGTACACCAACCTTCCGGATCAATCACCATCCTCGTGATGATCCTATGGTCGGGAGCAATTTATGAGTTAATAATGATTATTCATGTCTTAAATTTTCAACTCTTGAAAATATGAATTATCATTACCATTAACTCAAAGGATGTATCACAGACACTAAATACACAGGTGTGATAGAAAATAATCCATTTCATTAATTATAGTCAAAATTACAATTTTGCCCCTAGAAGTGTATTACAAGTGTCAGCCAATTCTGGCTTCTAGGGCACATATATCTAACAATACATACATACATACATACATACATATATATATATATATATATATATATATATATATATATATATATATAAGGAAGTGTGAGTTATCATCTTATGATAAGGTCTTAGTGGAGTAGAGTCTAAGATAGTATTTACATCCATCTTACTACAACTCATAATATAAAAAAAGTGGGATAGTTACATCTTTGTTTCCACCACCTATGATGTGGGAAGAGAGAGGTAGTTACACCTATCTTTGCCACTATTCTTGACATGAGAGGAAGGGTTGCACTCTCTATTATGTATTGCAATAATAGGCCATATAGCACATAATAGCAAAGGCAAGTATCTAAAATTAGTAGTGGCACCTATTTTATAGTTATGAGGAGCAATTTATAAATATTAAATAGTAATCTTGAGAAAAAATATCCATGACATATCAATGAATTCAATTTATCTTTAATTATCTTTACTTTATCTTACTTTGAGATTACTAGTAGAATTCTATCTTAGGAGTAGTGGTAATAGCAAACCTCTTCAATTATCACAACTACTATATCCTATCCAAACATGTTCATTTTTTTTTATGGATGGTGTGATGGTAGCTCATGTTCTTAAAGGTTAATATATATGGATTCATGCTATTCAAATCATCTTCCTTCAATTACCTCTTTTCGACTAATCCAATATTTATAGCTTGCCCGTGCATCTACCTAGTCTAGCCATGAGAACTATAACCACTCTTTGCCTACCAACTAGTTTCTATTGGCATGATTGTCTCCCTCTAGATGGTCAAAGCAGGAGCTGGTGCTAACAAATTTTTAGTATGCTTGATGGGATCTCATCATATAGCTACCATCCTGCACGCTGCTATATCCAGAGATTGACGAAGTGGTTAAGAGTAAGGTGACCGCCATACTAAGGCCACTTATAGAGCGACATATAAGCATCTTCAGTTTCAATGGTGGAACATATTAGAAGACTTATCTTATTGTAGAAAGCTGATATTATATGCCATAATATAATTCAATGTATAGTGAGGCAGAATTAACCAATTATGTCTGTATGGTAGATAAATCGGCTTATCAATAATTACATCATAAAAATATTAGTGTTTGTGAGAAACCTAACTATTAAGTTTTAGCCTATTAAAAAAGAAAGGCCAAATTTTATCTTGTGGAGCCCTTGGAATCTATAGATCGAAGCAATAAGGAAAAGATTCTGCAAGAGAATCAAGAGAAGATTGGAGCAAATATGCAATCAATGTTGCTTTGGACAAAATTAGGCTAATATTCGAGCCTGAGATAGGCTTCGTTCATATTGATTTGTAAATGAATATTAGGAAAAATATTTGTAGAATCATATAGATGCCGATCCTTTTTGCTAGAGTTCGACATCCTCTAATGGTAATAGATAAGGGACTAGATTATGATGTAATTTACCTCTATGCTCAGGGCTGAGGGGCAACCACCTTTGAGAGTACCATTATCTTCTCTTTATGAGTAGCCATGCATACCAAATTATATACCTGAGTAGCCATGCATGCCAAATTATATTCCATGGGGCATCAACCATACAATTAGGTACCTTTTCCTCCAAATTAGCCATAACTGCCATACCTATAGATTTGGGGCAAGCATGGCAATGGATTTTACCTTCACTAGATCCTTCATGATTTCTACTAGCTGCTTAATTTTAAGTTTCGCTTGTATGAGATCCTTCATGTTCTTCATATAGATTGAGTTGAATGATATCTTGTTAGAAAATATGTCCCAAAGCCAATCATCAGCCTATTGACAGTTGTGCTATCTTATAATTATAATTAATTTATTATTAAATAAAATATATTTATGGTATTTTCATCATAAAGTCTGCATCTTTTAATGAACTCCATTATTGTGATGAAGTTCTTAGGACTATGTAGCTTCGATAAAAAGAGGATTTATCGATTAGTCCTTAAACTGTTCACGATCAAATGATACACTGTTAATAAGAACGATAGCGTTTATTGAGCATAAATCATTGTGTGCCATATGGGTTGGTTATCCTCTTAACTAAGAAGTACGAAGACACTGGTATGGCATATAAGTGAGATGTATGGGTACATCATCATTGAATATGATCAATTTTAGAGCATTCTACTATCAAAAATTGCTCTGATGGGATATAGGTATAAGTATCCTTTAGAGCTGAGATCACCACAGTGGCTTGCAAACAACTCACTATACTTTGGTACCGGACTAACTGAATTTTTAATTTAGTGATGAAAGATTTTTAGGCACAGTCAGGTACTTATGAAGTCGGTGAGTAATCAAGATGGGATTGACCACCCCAAGAGTTGGAGAAGAATACATCATTATATTTTAATATAGTAAAAAATCTTGGTCAGAATAATCCATGAGATGGATTTGATATTTTGAATATAATGTGGATGACCTAATTAGGATTGATAGTTAAACTCTGAGGTGTCCTATGAGCATTTTGGTCAAGGGGATGAATTATACAAAAACTATATCCACATGGGTTCTAAGGATGTTGTTCTACATATTCGACCTATCCAACTATCGGGTACCATTGCTAAATGATCACTTTAATTGGTATAAAAATTTATTCCTATACTACCGACTTAGATTTGAATCTATGGAATCACACATATAAGAGTTCTCAGTTTGATCGAATGGTTGATCGATGATTAAGAATCGTTCTAGGGTTAAACTTCAATACGATTAATGTTTGACCTAGTGCAAGTATTGCAGGAGGATCAATTGACAATTTGATTGCTAACTGACTTAATTTGATTAAGTCAGAGGACTAAAATTAAGTTTAATTAAATATAATTTAATTATATTTGGTTTGAGCTTGATTGGATTAAATTCAATTAGTTTATTGGACGAGCAAATTGTAAGAAAGAACTAGTCCTAGTTCAATTAGAACTTGTATCAACCCAATTTCTAATTTGATTAAAAAATTAAATTAAAATTAAATCTAATTAAATCTAATTTAATTAGATTATTAGTTGGACTATGATATAATCTAATTAGGTTAATTAAATCCTAATTTAATTTGCTCCAAGGATCAAGTTGGACCAAATCAAACTAGGAGTCCAAGTGAGACTAGGACTCCTATCTCCATGTGCCACCTTAGCCCCAACGCCCCCCATGCCATTTTTGTTGGATTCTTTCATGGAAACATTTCTTTCCAGATATTCATGCATGCCCCCTTGCTCTCTTTATCTCAAATATGGTATTTAGATATTGTGATAAAGTCAAAAGAAGAGTTTGAGTTGATTTAAACTCTATGAGATAGAGTTTTGAGAAACCAAAACTCCTTCCTATTTTGTGTCGCCCACATCCCTATTTTTCCTCTTAAATTTTTATGACTTTTAGAGGCCTTTTTGTGTGACATTTCTTGGTAGTCCATGTAAAAAAAATAAAGGAGAGGGCGCCCAAGAGTTGGCCCCCCCAAGTCTAGCCCTGTTTGGATAACCCTTGACTAGGTATTTGATCTAGTCAAGGATTCCTCTACATCTTCTTATATAAAATAAATTTTGACCTAATTTTTTTTTAGATTATACATCTAAGAGAGATCATTTGGGACATGAAAAATTTGAGAGAGAAGCCTAGGGCATGGGATTTTGTAGAGGCACCAATCAAGATGCTTTGGTGAGAGAAGAAAGAAGAAGAAGAGGGTCTTCTTCTAGGTTTTTTCTTCCACTCCTATTCCTCCATCTTTATGAGTGTTTGAGAGGTATCTCAGTATCACAAATCATCTTTCTTGACTTCAAAAAGTTAGAGAGTTCAAGCTAGAAGGAAAGAAGATCCAGATCGATCGTTGGAGAAGGATCAGCATAGTACTAGCATACTATGCTGATTTTTGGGCACCGAACTTCAGATTTACAATCAAGGGCTTGTGTGGATAACTCATAGAGGTCGGACACATGTGCAACTCAGAGAAACCATCTAAGGCCTAGATTAGCGAGTTAAGAAACTTGAGATCCAAAGGTAAGGATGATTTGATCTTCCTATTACATGTCTAGATCTGATTTAGAGTAGTCTATTGTTGATATGATTAATATGTAGTTCTTTTGATATTTTATTTTCTGAATTAATAGCATGCCTTAATCTTGTAATAAGATCATATATCTAGGATTTTATGTTATATTGTTCATGATTTAATGTGATTAATTCACCTCTTCCGCTGTAATTTTGAAAAAATTTTAAAAGCAAATCCTAGAATCCTAGATTGGTTCCTACAATTGGTATCAGAGCCTAGGTTTCTTTATTACATGATTTATGCATGATTAGATTATATTTTTAGATTAGACCTAATTTATAATCTGATGATTAAATTTAAAAATAAAATTTTAGATTGCACGCGCTGTAAGGTTGTCCTGTTGTAAGGTTTATCCCTTACAGTAGAGAGGTTATCCTAGTGCGTGCGGATCTAAAATCCTGATCATAAAATTTTAGATTAGATCTAAAAAAATTTATGATCTAATTAAAAGAGTTTTAATCTAATTTTTATTATCATAAATGTGTTAGACCTTATCTAAGATGATTTATGATTAATTAGAATTAAAATAGTTTTAATTTTATGAGCATGTTTAGATTTGATCTAAAATAGTTTTCATGTTTGTTATATGTGCATATTGATTATGAATCAAACATGAACTAGTTGATAGAATCATGTTGTAAAATTTTTTTATAAATATAAAAATTATTTTTGAAATGTCGAACCCTAATTCTTAGTCCAAAACTTAATTAAGAATTAAGAATTGATTGATTAGGATCTAAGATTGGGAATTGAAGATCCCAAGACATAAATCATAACACATTGGGTTAATGGGTTAGTGGAAATTAGGTCCATTAATTGGATTAGACCTAAGATTAGATTAAAGAATGAACTTAATTAGAGAATTGACTAAATCTAATCAATAGTTATCTTAGATTAGGTCAAGGATTCTCTAGATCAATTACAATAGTTATAGTTGGTCAAGTTCATGTCTTTAACGAGAACCAAGTTGGACTTGATTCTTGGCTACGCCGTCGAATCCAAAATTACTAGGTTGGTCAAGTTGAAACTAATGAACTGGATGGTGTCTAAGGTAAGTTTGGTAGTCTGACCAGTGGTTTTTAATTGGGAGCTACTCGCACTGATTTGATTTTTAATGGGTTAATGGCATATCCCTTCTACTGATCTCACATACCTGGCCTCTTGGTGAATTAAATTTTAATTAGATCACTTGATGATTTGGGTTCATCCATGTCAATTAGGTAAATTAGTGTGATTGATTTAGGTGCTCCTAATGTCGATTTGAATTAGATCTTTTTTTTTTTATCTATCTTGGTGAAGTTAGAAGTCAATGGGAGGATTGAAATTGGCTGGCTCATTCTCTCTATTTTCTTTAAATCAAATTAATTAAATTTTCTAAAATTATTAGATCTCTAAAAATAAAATAGTTATGGTGATAACTAGATCATAGACTCTAATTAAATGGATGATAATGGGTTCATTAGTTTGATAATCATTGGAGGTCCGAAGGTCTGGTGTTTATCGACTAATGAAATTATTATTCATAATATCATTTCTTGGCTGCATCTATCTAAATGGTGGTTAGGTTGACCAACAAAAAATAGATTTAATCATTCATTGGTTAGATGGACCAAGTATGGTCATGTTAACGGTTGGACCTAATCAGATCTTTTCAGTAGAGGCCAAAGTCTACTGATTAGGGACTGGGGCAAAATTAAATTACTAGAAATTATTTAAAAAAATAATTGATTATGAACCTATCCTTAGATTTATATGAGTTGATCAATCAAAGTTGAGGTTGTGTGCAGTCTATGTGGATTTTAGTATCCACTAAGAAATTAGGATAATTCCTCGAATTGGAGGTAGAGGCTACCAATTCGAATAAAATTATGGAAGAACCTTTTGATTAAAAGTTCAAATCTTTAGGTTTAATGAATCAATTACTAATTAGATTTTATTTTTTTTGTACAGATATGGCCACTTTTCTTTCACTTCGATCATTATTAGATAATGATAAGTTGGTGGGACCCAGCTTCGATAATTAATATCAAAAATTAAAAATTATCCTGGAGCATGAACGGATTCTATATGTACTGATAGATTCGGCACCTAAGGAATCAGCACCCAATGCATGTGGAATGGTCAGAGATACTTACCAAAAGTGACTCAATGATCGAATCACGGTCGTTGCATTATGTTGGCTACCATGAGCGACGAGTTCAGTTGCAGGTTTGAGTCAGCTCAGAAAGACATGCTTCAAGTGTTGAACGAGTCTTTTGGTACACTCGATGATATTGAGAGGCACAAGACTAGTTGTGCCATCTTCAACGTTAAGATGAGGGATGGAGCTTCAATCACTGATCATGTACTATACATGATCAAGCTGATGGAGCATTTGAGCAAGCTCAAATTTTTCTTGTATGAGCAACTAGGAAAAGATGCAATTTTGAACTCATTGCCCAAATCATATCTTCCATTCCTTACTCATTATAGAATGACAAAGCCTGAAGTTAACTACTATCGGTTACTGAGATTGCTTCAGAACCTTGAGAAGGATCACCAGCTCTACAAAGGGTTTATAAACTTAGTGCGAGGTTCATCTTCTAGTTCTCCAC
Organism: Cocos nucifera; assembly: GCA_006176705.1. Classification (NCBI taxonomy): domain Eukaryota; kingdom Viridiplantae; phylum Streptophyta; class Magnoliopsida; order Arecales; family Arecaceae; genus Cocos; species Cocos nucifera. The sequence goes on along the minus strand of QRFJ01001658.1, from coordinate 202,184 downwards.
CCTTTAAGAAAGAAAAGAAGAATAAGAAGAAGAAATCAAAGAAGGTGCAAGTTCAGGCTGGAACATCTGTGCAGAGCTAGACCTAGAAGATCAAGCTTGATAAGAGTCAAGCTGAATGCTTCTTCTGCAAGAAGCAGGGGCATTGGAAGAGGAACTATCATCAGTACATTACCTCACTAGACCCCAATAGGCTGAGAAAGAAGCAAGTTATTGCTGGGCAAGGTATTTATATAGTAACTCCTTATAATTTTTCTATTTATGATAAAACTGATTGGATATTGGATACTGGTAGCCCTTACCATATTTGCAATTCGCTGTAGGGATTGCAGGTCAGTAGGAGATTCGAGCAAAACTAGAGGTTTCTTAACGTTGGATATGGAAGACCGGTTCCAATTTTAGCATTAGGAATCTTAAAACTTGTATTTGAGTCTCATACAGTTATTCTTAGTGATTGTCATTTTTGTTCTAATTTCTTTTTGAATATCATTTTTGTAGGCCTTTTGGCCAAAGACAATTATGAATTTCCAATATAGAAAGAATTTTGTAATGTCATTATAAATAGTATTACTATATTCTCTGGACATTTGAATAATGGTGTGTACATGTTATCATAACCTATTAATATAGTCTATTCTACTGGCAAGCACCCTAGATTAGATAGTATATCTGATATCTACTTATGGCATTGTAGGCTAGGTTACATCAACAAGAACAGGATAAACAGATTGATTCAAGAGAAAATTCTTGAAGTTAGTGATTGTGAATCACTCATAACCTGTGAATCTTGTCTTCTTAGAAAAATGATCAAATCACCTTTTACTAGAAAAGATTAGAGAGCCACTGAGCTCTTAGGTTAAGTACATACTGATGTATGTGGACCAATAAGTACAAGTGCCAGAGGTGGATATCTTTACTTCATTACTTTCATAGATGATCTATCCAGGTATAGATATATCTATCTGATGAAACATAAGTCAGAGTCATTTGAAATGTTCAAATGATTCAGAAGTGAAGTAGAAAAACAAGCTAGAAAGAATATTAAGACTCTTTGATTTGATTGAGGAGGAGAGTACCTTTCTGGTGAGTTTCTCACATATCTAGGAGAGAATGGGATTCTCTCCCAATGGACTCCTCCAAGAACACCATAGTATAATGGTGTATCTAAGAGGAGAAATCAAACTCTATTAGACATGGTCCGATCCTTGATAGATTTTGCCAGCTTATCGATATCCTTATGGGGATATGCACTTGAATCGGCTTGCTATCTATTAAATAAGATTCTAAGTAAGTCTGTAATTAAGACTCCATATGAGATATGGATAGGACGTAAGCTAGCACTTTCGCACCTTAGGATCTAGAGGTACCCGGCTTATGTGAAACGGTTAATCATAGATAAACTTGGACCTAGGTCTAACAAATGCATATTTATAGGAAACCCCAAAGAATCAAAAGGGTATATTTTCTACCATGCTGATGAACAAAAGATGTTTGTCAGCCTTAAGGCAATCTTTTTGGAAAAAAAGTTCTTTGGTGAAGGAACTTTGGCCTCTAAGTTTGAACTTGACAAAGTTGAATAGGTAGAAAAGCCAACACCTATTACCAAACCTAAACCAGATTTGATTAGATCAGATCCAGAGCCTAGTATCTCTGCACTATTAAGACGATTCGATAGAGTACCGCATCAATCGGATAGATACTATGGTTTCTTGATACAGAATGGTGATCCTATCAAATTTGATGAGAACGATGAGGATCCGATCATCTACATGGATGCAATATAGAGATCTGATTTTGAGAAATGGCTTGAGACCATGAAATTCGAGATGGAGTCCATGAAGGTCAACGATGTGTGGATATTGGTTGACCCATCTGAAGGGGTTAAATCCATTGGGTGTAAATGAATCTTTAAAAGAAAGAGGAGCACGAACGAAAAGATGGAGATCAGTAAAGTCCGTTTGGTTGCCAAGAGGTATCGTCAACATTATAGTATTGACTATGATGAGATATTTTTTCTTATGGTAATGCTAAAATCTATTCGAATAATGCTTCCTATAGTTGTCCATCTGGACTATGAGATCTGGCAGATGGATGTGAAGACAACTTTCCTAAATGGAGAGCTGATCGAAGAGATGTATATGATACAACCTGAGGGGTTCACATCTACAGATGAGTCCAAGATGTGCAAGCTTTAGAGATCCATTTATGGATTGAAGCAAGCATCTCAGAGTTGGAACATGCATTTTGATAAGATGATCAAAATATATGGCTTCGTTAAGAATGGAAAAGAATCCTGCATCTACAAGTGGACGAATGATCCAATAGTGGTATTCCTTATCTTGTACGTTGATGATATTCTCTTAATCGAAAATAACATCCCCGCACTGCAAGGAATAAAAGTATGGTTGTCATCTCAGTTCTCCATGAAGGACTTGGGTGAAGCATCCTACATCCTAGGGATGGAAATCTATAGGAATAGATCTAAGAGGATGCTTGGGTTATCCCAGTCTACGTACATAAAAACTATGTTGAAAAGATTCAGCATGGAGAATTCCAAGAAGGACTATCTTTCGATAGGCCATAAAATTTTTCTCTCTAAGAAGGATTATCCGACAACTTCTGAAGAGAGAGAGTGTATGAGTAGAGTCTCATATGCTTCGATAGTAGGATCTATCATGTATGCCATGACATGTACAAGATCAGATGTGGCATATTCACTAGGAGTAGTGAGTAGATACCAATCTAATTCAGAAGAAAACCACTAAAAAGTGGTTAAAACCATCCTTAAGTATTTAAGAAATACTAAGGATTAATGGTTGGTTTATGGTGAGTCAGATTTGAAACTTATGGGATTTACTGACTCCAACTTTCAATCTGACCATGATGACAGCAGAAGCATGTCGGGTTATGTCTTTATCCTAAATGATGGAGCCATTTGCTGGAAGAGTTCCAAGTAGCATATTGTGGCAGACTTTGTTTGTGAAGCAGAGTACATCGCAGCATCAGATGCTGTGAAGGAAGCTGTGTGGCTGAGGAAGTTTATCACCGACCTCGGAGTAGCACCCTTCCTTGATGGTCCGATCTTGCTCTACTATGACAGCACTGTGCCATTATTCAGGCAAAGAAATCAAAGTCACACCAGCAGATGAAGCACATACTGTGCCACTACCATATGATCCAGAAGATCGTGGATAGAGGTGACGTCGATCTTCAGAAGACCGACATAAAGGATAACTTGATCGACCCCTTCATTAAAGCCTTGATGATAAAGGAGTTTGACGACCATAAGTCGAAGATGGATATTAGATACTGTGCCGAGTGGCTTTAGGATAAGTGGGAGTTGTTGGAAAATATGTTCTAAAGCCAATTATCAGTCTGTTGATGGTTGTGCTATCTTATAATTATAATTGATTCATTATTAAATAAAATATATTTTTGGCATTTTCATCACAAAGTCTACATCTTTTAATGAACTTCATTGTTGTGATGAAGTCCTTAAGACTATTTAGCTTCGATAAAGAGAGAATTTGTCGATTAGTCCTTAAATTATTCATGACCAAATGATACGTTGTTAATCAAAACGACAGCGTTTATCGAGCATAGGTCATTGTGTGTTATATGAATTGGTTGTCCTCTTAATCAAGAAGTATAGAGATATTGGTATGGCATACAAGTGAGATGTATGGGTACATCATCATTGAACGTGACCAACTTCAAAGCATTTTGCTATCAAGAATTGCTCTAATGAGATATAGGTATAAGTATCCCTTAGATCTGAGATCACCACAGTGGCTTGCAAGCAACTCACTATGCTTTAGTATCGGACTAACTAAATTTTTAATTTAATGATGGAAGATTTTTTGGCATAGCCACGTACTTGCAAAGTCGGTAAGTGATCAAGATGGGATTAACCACTCCAAGAGTTGGAGAAGAAGGCATCATTATATTTCAATATAGCAAAAACCTTGATCAGGATAATCCATGAGATGGATTTGATATTTTGAAATATAATATGGATGACCTAATCGGAGTTGATAGTTAAATTATGAGGTATCCTATGAGCATTTTGGTCAAGAAGATGAATTATACAAAAACTATATCCATATGTGTTCTAAGGATATTGTTCTACACATTCGACCTATTCGACTGTCGGGTACCATTGCTAGATCGTCACTTCGATTGGTGCAAGAATTTATTTCTATGCTACCAGCTTAGGTTTGGACCTATGGGGTCATACATATAAGAGTTCTCGATTTGATCGGATGGTTGATCGATGATTAAGAATCGTTCTAGGGTTAAACATTCAATACGATTAATGTTTAACCTAGTGCAAGTATTGCAGGAGGATCGATTAGCAATTCGATTGCTAATTAGCTTAATTTGATTAAGCCAGAGGTCTGAGATTAAGTATAATTAAATATAATTTAATTAGATTTGGTTTAGGCATGATTGGATCAAGTCCAATTGGTTTATTAGATGAGCAAATTGCAAGAAAGAATTAGTCCTAGATCAATTAGGACTTGTACCAATCTAATTTTTAATTTAATTAGAAAATTAAATTAGAATTAAATATAATTTAATCTGATTTAAATAGGTTATTAGTTGGACTAAGACCTAATCTAATTGGGTTAATTAAATTCTAATTTAATTTGATCTAAGGATCAAGTTGGACCAAGTCAAACTAGGAGTCCTAGTGAGACTAGGACTCCTATCTGTTAGATATGTGTGCCCTAGAAGTCAGATTGGCTGACACTTGTAATACACTTCTAAGAGCAAAATTATAATTTTGACTAAAAATAATAAAATAGATTATTTTCTATCACAGTGTATATTTTGAAAGTGTCTATGATACATCCCTTGAGTTAATGGTAATGATAGTTCATATTTTCAAGAGTTGAAAATTTAAGACATGAATTTTCATTATTAAGTTATAAAATGCTTCCGACCATAGGATCATCATGAGGATGGTGATTGATCCAGAAGGTTGGTGTACGATCGCTTCTTTAGGATAGATGAGTCCTGAGTCTATGGAATAGAGACACCGAAGTGAGAGTATAGGTACTCGTTAGAGAATGAGGGTACTGAGCATGACCACCTCGAGCAGTCATGAGGAAGTCTATCTTTTCATCGATTATTGGCTCGAAGCTGCAATGGTGCGTCTGGTTCTTTGACCTAAGGTGCATCGGTAGTTCACTTTGAGGGTGTTATAGTTTGACTATATCATAACTCGATCTCCTAGCCATTCGGAATCCTGAGGTGTATGTTGGCTATAGCATGTTCATTGTAGAAATTGGATTGCACCAATAGGAGATCTATCTATCTCGGTAGATGAGGTGCACCCTATGATGATCACGAGAATCAAGTCCATAAGCCCATGGCCATGGTAGAGTGAAATAATAGAAAGAGTTTCTATTAGAGTTTTTATATTGGACTTGAATCGAATGATTAATTTATACGATGGATATTAGGTTTTGACGAGATAATCTTAACCCTAATCCGGTCAGGACTTAAGATAGAGGAACCCAATCACATAGGTAACTGCATCGAGAGGTTCACTTTCAGTTATGATGGGTTGCCACCATATGCTACTAAGTATCACTGATGGATTTTGAGAGCAATTAGAATGATTTAGATGATCGATCATGCTAGTTGTCTGAATCAAAAAAGTTCTGATCCATCGAAAGGTGTTTCGATGATGTCGATGATAGAGATCGTGATATATCTTATTACCATACAAAATTGAATCTAATTGGATCACATAAATAAGGGTTTGGATCTAAATGTCATCAATTGGACTAACCCAGTTCAATTGATTTGAATAAGATTCAATTAGGTTCAAGAAAATCATGCTAGCACACGATTGTGCCTAATGTTCTCTTTTAATAATCATTAAAGCTTATCTCGACTGAGCCAAATGTATTTGGACTCACTCAAAAATCTTTACTTGATTTGACTGGAGCTTGTCTAGATCAGAAAAAGATTATCTTAATTTATGAGATAAATTTAAAATAATACCTATCATTTTTGGTCACCTACTAATTCTTGTTTTCGGACATTGGTCAAATATTGATCCTGAACACTTAGACATCTGCCCATGTATCATGTGCCTATAGGAGAGTACCTAGGGCCTTATCCCCCTACTAAAATGTAGATAGGAAAGAGGGCACATGCTAAGGAAGGCGTGTGCCCCATGAGGATAAAGGAGGAGTCCCATATAGATGGGACTCTAGGGTTGTTTCATGGGATTAAACTTTGTGGTGCCAAGAACTCTTGTTTGACCTAGTCTTGGTGCCATCTTAGGAGAGTTTTTGAGGGTCTCTCATCTAATTGGATCAGATGATGTCATCCCACCAATCAGATTTAGATCTGATTGCTCAAAGAGCCATGATTGGTCGGGATGATGCGGCACTGCATGGCACAGCAGGGTCTATATAAACTGTCTGTGCCTAAGTTTTAATGCTTCTACCTTTAGCCCATGCCACAAAGTATCTCTCCCTCCTTCTCCATGCCACCCTCTAGTCCTCTCTCTCCTCTCCATGCCCAAGGGGTTTTGGGCACGAATAAGGTGCGATCCAAGCAAGTGAAAGGCACCAAAAAAGGAAGAAGGCAGCACTTCTGCAAGAGATAATGACTATTCTTCAAAAGAAGTTTTGAAGACCATCAAGATCAGATCTAGATATGATTTTTGGAGGATTGATTAAAAAGGAGAAGATTTCTAGATCCTGCCTGAGTGGATACTGGTAGAGGCCTGGTGCTTGCGTGGCTACATCCAGAATCTCAGACAAACATCGAGATCATTATAGAATAATTGGATTTATCCAAAATAAAGATATAATTAAATTAGATTTAATTTTTATTTTTATTTTATTTTTATTATCAGATCAATAAGATTAGATCTGAGGAGTCTCAAATCTAATTAGGATCTTAGAATTTATTTTTTAAAATATTCCCTCTTGATCCAATCAGATTTGAACAAACCTGATCCAAAAAATAAGATTTTTTTCTTCAACTAGTATCAGAGCTAGATTGCATAATTCATTAGATCTGATTTTAATTTATTTTTGATCTAATAATTAGATAATTTTAGATGTCACATTAGATGTAATTAGATCTAAAATTAATTAAAAATTAAATAATCTAGATCTAAGATGTATGAGACGCATGACTAGACTAGGAATAGAATTATTCTATATGTAGTCTAGCATAATCATAATTTTAATTTAATTAATTATAATTTTTAGATCTATTTATTTACTATTTTTTGATATTATAAATATTATAATTAGATCTAAAAAATAAAAAATAAATTTATTTAATTTATTCATATGAGATATGATAGATGCATGTTTAGAGTAGTTGTAGAATAGTTCTATAAAATTATCTAGAATAAATTTTAATTTGATATAATCAAATTTAAATCTTATTTTTTAGATATTTATGAGATAATTTAGATATGAAAACATGCATGATATGATACATGAGATATATGCAAAATATATTTTTAGTTAGATCAATTTTTATATATGTGATATATGATGTAGATCTAACTAGTTTTGTAGATTTATCATATTTTTGATTAAGGGATGCCCCTTGGTCATCCGATCATAAGAATGAAGTAGGGTTTAAAGGCCCTCTCCTACCATTTGATAGGATATTCTTATGGTGTATAGGGGTGCTGCGTATTCATCCTTAATCAAAAATAAAAAAGCTTATTTTCTGCAAAATCCTAGATCCTAAAATCCTAGAATTTTATATACATATTTTGTTTATGAACCATAAACTTAATTAAGAATTAAGATTATAAAATATATTAGATCTAAAATTAAAAATTTTCAGATCTAAGACATATTCATAAAATTGGGTTCGGACTTGGGTAGCTCAATTAGGTCTAGCGATTGATCAAATCGAATCAAGAGTTGGTTAGATGGGATTAAGAGTGCTTAAATTGACCAGCCTAATAGGATTGAGTCTGGGTCAAGATCGAGTCACATGAGTGATCGATCAAGTCAAGACCTAATTAGGCTCAGTGGTTAAAGTCTGGATTGTAGGCTAATTCGATTGATTCTGCCTCAACAATTTGGTGTCTAAGGTAAGTTTGGCAGATACGATTGACTGATTTTTAATTGGAAGCTATTCGACTCGAATGCATTCTTGTTGAGTTAATGGCATATCCCTTCCATCGGTCTCACTTACCTGGCCATATTTGTCGACCCAGTCCTGATCTAAGGTGGCTAACAATTCGAGCTAACCCATGCCACTAGGTTAGTCATAATGGTTATGACTATATTAAGTCAAGTTTAAAGAGACCTAAATCAAATCTTCCTAAGAAAAGATTAAGTCTAAGATCTTCCACCATTGTAGATGTGCAGGCCCTTCCTAGGATTGATTGTTCTCAGCTAGTCATAGTGGTTCAGTTGTATCAAAAAGATGTAACCATGTCTATTAGGCATTGGATGCTATGGACTGGAGGATAAATTGGGCTCAATATTTTGGATATGGTGAGAGATCCAATTAGAAATCCAATCTATGCAAATGGTGGGTCTGACTTAACTAAGAAGTGGATCAATATTTCGGGCACGGTGAGATTCATGAATTAGAGAATAAGTTTGGGTGCACCATAATTAGAGAATCATTGGACAAGAGTTGTTCACTCATTGGCTAATCCATCACCAATAACTGTTAGGTGAGCTGATGAGTCGGTTGGTGGGACTGCACCATCCACTAGAAATCAGTAATCCTGAAGATTTTCGCACCTCTACAGAGAGAGTATAGGGATCCAAGAAAATAGTGAAAGCTAATTTATTTAAAAATTAAATTTTTAAATAAATTGGTTAAGTCTTAATTACAAAATCTAACTAGAAATTTTGACTCTCTATAGAAAAAAGAAAAATATCTATGTCCAACCCACTAGCCCGTATCTTGGACACTCATAGACTGATCGGATCTAATTATAAGGATTGGCTTTAGAACATCAAAATTATTTTGGATTTCGAAAAGTTGGCTCATGTATTGGACCAAGATCTCCCCACCTTACCAGCTCATCCGTTCGCTGAACAGAGAGCATCTCTTGACAAGTAGATAGATGAAGATAATAAGACCAGATACTACATGTTGGATTCGATGTCTGATGAGCTTCAGCGCCAATATGAAGATATCAAGACTATCCACCAATTGTTGGCTCACCTACAAGAGTTGTTTGATGAACAAAGTCACGTAGCCAAGTATCAGATCACTAAACGACTATTTAAGGCTAAAATGCATGATGGAAAGTCAGTCCAAGATCATTGTTTGATGATGATCAAGAACTTAGAAGAACTTGAGAAGCTCAGAGTGAAGTTAGACCAAGATCTGTAGAATGATATAATTCTATAATCCTTGACTGATGCATATGGATAATTCATCATAAACTACCATATGCATAAACTTCAGAATACTCTGGCCGAGCTTATGAATATGCTGGTCATGGTTGAGCTTTCTATGAAAGATTCTAAAGACTCAGTACTTTCTATGGAACGGACTTCTTCTAAGAGAAAATCTTTTGAAAAGAAGAAGAAGTCTGTGAAAAAGCAGAAGATGGAAGGTGGAAAGAAAAAGAAGGTAGAGCTAAAGAAGAAGGCCGCTGACAAAGAAAAGTATTTTCATTGTAATACTGATGGCCACTGAAAGCGAAACTGCCCTACATACCTGACCACCCTGAAGAATAAGAAGGAGATCGGTCCTTCTAGAGGTATGCTTGTTATTGAATCTAACCTTATGATTTTTTTTGCATCCAGTTGGGTGCTTGACTCTGGTTTTAGTACTTATTTGTGCACTTTTATGCAGGGTCTTGAGGATAGCAGGAGGCTGAGGGATGGTGAGATAATCCTATGTGTAAAAAATGGAGCAAGAGTTGCTGCTATGGTCATGGGAACCTACCCTCTTCGACTACCATCTGGCTTAGATTTAGTACTCAAGGATTGTTATTATGTGCCTGCTGCAAGAAGAAATTTGATTTCTATTTCATGTTTAGCATAAGAAGGCTATGTAATTAGTTTTCTTAAGGACCATTGTAATATTCTTTATGAAAGAAATAAAATTGCAAGTAGTTTACTTCTTAACGATCTCTACTAGTTACATATTGATGTATCTATCTTTAATATCGAGAAAAATATGAATACCATAAGATCAAAATGACCCAGGGATAGTTCAAACGATAGGTATCTATGGCATCTAAGGCTAGGTCATATAGCAGAAGATAGGATTAACAAATTGAAGAAAACTAAGCTATTGAGTCTGTTGATTTTCGAGTCATATCTAATTTATAAATCATATCTTCATGGCAAAATAACTAAGCTCCCTTTTGTAGGACATGGGGAAAGGGCCACAGATCTACTTGCCTTAGTACATACTGATGTGTGCGGCCCATTTGATGTGCCAGCTAGAGGCAACTTTATCTACTTCATAACCTTCAATGATGATTTATCTCGGTATGGGTATGTGTATCTTATAAGATACAAGTCTGAAGCCTTTGAAAAGTTTAAGGAATTCAAATATGAAGTGGAAAAGCAAACTTGAAAATCCATTAAGGTTCTTCGATCAGATCGAGGAGGTGAATATCTTAGTCAAAAATTTTTGGACCATCTCAAGCAATATAGCATAGTCTCTCAATGGACTTCACCTAGATCACCTCAAGTCAACGGGATTTCAGAACGGAGAAATCGAATCCTATTAGATATGGTCCGATCCATGATGAGCTTCATAGATTGTTCCTACCACACCGTATGAGATATGACATAGTAAGAAACCAAGTCTGAGTCATCTTAGAATTTGGGGTTGTTCGGCTCATATCAAAAGACAACAAGCGGATAAGTTAGACTATAGGTTCTTTAGAGCTCGATTCATAGGATATCCTAAAGAGTCATTAGGATATTATTTCTAAATTCCAAAAGACCACAATGTGATTATGAGTCGGCATGCCATCTTTCTTGAAAAATAGTTTATTCAAGATGGTAGCATTGAAAAGTAGATCAAGCTTGAGAAGATAGTCTCCCAAGAGCAATGAGCTAAGAATCCTATGGAACCAAATCAGGTTGAGCCAATACAATCACTACCTCCTCAACCTCGTAGATCGAAAAAAAATTTTCATCCCCTGAGAGGTACTTAGGTACTATTTTAGAGGAAGTAGAGGAAATGTTTCTCGTAGGTAACAGGGTTCATGGCGATGATCATAAAACCTATGACGAGACGATATCGAATATCGACTCTGAGAAATGGTTAGAGGCAATGAAGTCAGAAATTGACTCGATGCACTCAAACCAAGTCTGGACCTTGGTAGATCCACCTGAAGATATAGTATCTATTGGATGTAAATGGATCTATAAGAGAAAGATTGGTGTAGATGAAAATGTGGAGACATTCAAAGCTAGATTAGTGGCAAAAGGGTATAGTCAGCTGGAAAGCATTGCTATTAGGGATACCTTTTTAGTCAGTAGCCATGCTAAAATTCATCCGACATTGCTTGTTGTGCACGTCCTTAATTTGATTATGATATGGAAAATGGATGTTAAAATGATGTTCTTAAAAATGAAGTACTTAAGAAAGAGTTCGTATATTTATATAGCCACTAGTTTCACATCCAGGTGATGCTTGATCTAAGTATATAAGACGCAAAGATCCATATTGGACTTAAGCAAGATTCTCAGCTGGAATACTCATTTTAATGATGTGATCAAATTATTTGATTTCATCAAGAGAAGAGAAACTATGTTATTTTTTAAAAAGTATCAGTGGAATGCTATTTGTCTTCCTCGTACTGTACATGGATGAATATCCTCCTTATGAGAATGATATTTCTATGTTGATCCAATAGTTAAAATGGTATCTATAAAATTCTCAAGAAAGACCTAGGAGAATCATCCTTCATTCTAAGCAATAAGCTCCTATAGAGAATAGATTCGAATAGAATGCTGGTCATTTACAGAAATTACATAGAGAAGTGATTAAAGAGGTTTTAGCATGGATAAATTCAAGAGAGGATTGGTATCTTCAGACATGGCATTCATCTCTCCAAGAAAATGTTCCAACACTGAGGAGATTGAACGCATAGCAAGTCCCTTATGCTTAGCAATAGAGCCTCAAAGTATGCCATGATGTACACGACTTGTATATAGCCCATGTTGTGAGTATCACGAGTGATATCATCAAATCTAGGTGAAGAATACTGGGCTTTGTAAAAATGTATCCTTAAGTACTTGAGAAAGAACTAAGGAATTGTTGTGATTTTTGGTATGGAGAAGCTATAAGTCAGGGTATACAGACTCAAATTTTAATCGATATGAGACGAAATCGACTTTGGGAGTCTGTTATTTGTAATGGTTGGTGCTATCAGTTTGGAAGAGTTCAAGAATAGTTGATAGCAGATTCCACCATAGAAGCAGAGTACATCGCTGTGTTCAGAAGTACGAGAAGGCATTCTGATACAAGAAGTTCACCATAGAGATAGGAGTGATACCATCGGATGCCATTCCTCTATACTGCGATAATAATAGACCATAGCCCCTGCTAAGGAGCTGGGGCTCATCAGAAATTCAAGCACACGAGCAACGATACCACCTCATCCACGATTACCTTGAGAATGTTACATCGAGGTCAAGAAAGTCGACTTTGCAGCAATGCGGTGACCACTTACAAGTCATTGGGCCAGCAGAAATCAAAGTCCACCTTGAGAAGATGGAACTAGATTTTGTAGTCAATGACTTAGGTCAAGTGGAGTTTGTTAGATATGTGTGCCTAAAATCAGATTGGTTGACATTGTAATACACTTCTAGGCAAAATTTAATTTAACTATAATAATAAAATAATTATTTTCTATCATAGCGTGTTTTTGAAAGTGTCTGTGATGATCCTAAAGGTGTATGTGGCTATAGCAATGTTTCATATAGAAATTGGATGCACCATAGGAGATCTATCTATCTCGATAGATGAGAGTAGTCTATGATGATCATGAGAATTCAAGTCCATAAGCCATGGCATGGTAAGTAAAAAATAGAAAGAGTTTCTATTAGGGTTTTCACATTAGACTTGAATCGAATGATAATTTATATGATGGATATTAGGTTTTGATGAGAATCCTTAACCTAATCTGATCGAGCTCAAGAATAGAGGAACCAATCACATAGGTAACTGCACAGAGGTTCGCTTTCAGTTCTGATGGGTTTGCCACCATATGTGCTAGGTATTTCTGATGGATTTAAGCAATTAGAAATGATTTAGATGATCGATCATACTAGTTGTCTGAATCAGTAAGTTTTGATCCATCGAAAGGTGTTTTCGATGATGTCGATGATTAGAATCGTGAATATCCCATATCATATAGAACTGAAGCCTAACTGGGTCAGCACAAATATGGGTTTGGATTGGATGTCTCAATTGACTAACCCAGTTCAATTGATTTAATAAGATTCAATTAGGTTCAAGAAAATCATGCTTGCACATTTGAGTCGAGTGTTCTTCTTTAATAATTATTAAAGCTTGTCTCAACTAAGCCAAATATATTTGGGCTCACTCAAAAATCTTTACTTGGTTTGACTGGAGCTTATTCAGATCAGAAAAGGATTGTGTTAATTTATGAGATAAATTTAAAACAACACCTATCATTTTTTGTCACCTACTAATTCCTATTTTTGGATATTGGTCAAATATTAACCCTGGACACTTAGACATCTGCCCATGTGTCATGCGCCTATAGGAGAGTACCTGGGGCCTTGTCCCCTTGCTAAAATGTAGATAGGAAGAGGGCACACGCCTCCCTAGGCATGCACCCCATAAGGATAAAGGAGTCCCACACAGATGGGACTCCAGGGTTGCTTCAGGGGATTAAACTCTATGGCGCCAAGAACTCTTGTTTGATTGAGTCTTGACATCACCATAGGAGGGTTTTTAGGGTCTCTCATCTAATTAGATCAAATGATGTCATCCCATCAATCAAATTTAGATTTGATTGCTCAAAGGGCTGTGATTGACCAAGATAATGTGGCACTGCATGGCGCAGTAGGATCTATAGAAACCTTGTCTATGCTTAGGTTTTAGTCCTTCTATCTTTAGCCCATGCCACAAAGCCTCTCTCCCTCCTTCTCTATGCCACCCTCTGGTCCTCTCTCTCCTCTTCATGCCTAAGGGGTTTTGGGCATGAATAAGGTGCGATCCAAGCAAGTGAAAGGCACCAGAAAAGAAAGAAGCCAGCACTACTGCAAGAGATAACAACTATTCTTTAAAAGAAGTTTTGAAGACCTTCAAGATTAGATTTAGATTTGATTTTTGGAGGATTTATTAAGAAAGAAAAATTTTCAGATCCTACCTGAGTGGATATCGGTAGAGGTCAAACGCTTGCGTGGCTACATTCAGAACCTCAGACAAACATCGAGATCATCATAGGATAATTGGATTATCCATAATAAAGATATAATTAAATTAAATTAAATTTTTATTTTTATTTTATTTTTATTATCAGATCAATAAGATTAGATTTGAGGAGTCTCAGATCTGATTAGTGAAGAAAAAAATCTTGTTTCCTGGATCAGGTTTGTTCAGATCTGATTGGATCAAGAGGAATATTTCAAAAATTTTTCTTTAAGATCCTAATCAAATATGAGATTTTTAGATCTGATTATTATTTAAAATAAAATAAAATAAAAAATAAATTAAATCTAATTTAATTATATCTTTAATTTTGGATAACTAATTATCTTGATGATCCTGATGTTGCTTGAAGGTTCTGGACGTAGCCATGCAAGCGCCTGGCCTCTATCGATATCCACTCGGGCAGGATTTGAAGATTTTCTTCTTCTCAATCAACTCTAAAAATTAGATCTAGATCTGATCTTGAGTCTTCAAAACTTCCTTGAAGAATAACCGTTGGTCTCTTGCTGCAGTGCTATTTTCCTTCTTTTTTGTGCCTTTTTTGCTTGATCGCACCTAACTCATGCCCAAAAACCTCTAGGACGTGAAGAGGGAGAAGAGACCAGAGGCATGGAGGAGGGAGAAAAAGCTTGGGCATGGGAAAGTAGAAGCTCTCAATTCAAGGTGCAAACAGGGTTTATATAGGCCCTACTGCGCCAAGTCACATCATTCCGACCAATTTACAGTCCTTTATGAATCAGATTCTAAATCTGATTGTGGATGACACATTGATGTAATCCTTAGAGTCCCTCAAACTCAAGTGGTTCTTAGAAAAAAGTCTTGTTGGCAATCTAGGTTGATGAAGCCTTGTCCCAATAAGGACTCCAACTTATCCACATGGGACGCATGCCTACTGGCGTGCACCCCTTATCTGTCTACTTTTTAATAGGGACAGGGCTAAGCTCTCCTAATGGTGCATGACATATGGCAAAAGTCCTAAAGTATCAAGATCAAATTTGACCAAAATTCAAAAGACAGATTAAGTAGGTGATGAAAAAAATGGTAGGTGTGTCTTATCTCATAATAAGACAACTCTTTTCTGACTGGACAAGCTCAGTCAGACCAATAAAAGGTTCTTTTGAGTCCAAAACATATTTTGGTTCAGTCGAGATAATTTTATGATTGTTAAGGAAGAACATTAGGCTCAATTGTATGCTAGCATGATTTTTGAAACTTAATTGAATATTATTTAAATCGGTTCCAATTGATGATATTAGATTAACCCTGTTTGTGTGATCTAGTAGATTCAGTTTCATGGTAATGGGATATATCATGATCTTTATCATCGATAACATCGAAACACCTTCAGATGGATCAGAACTTTTTTGATTCAGACAACTAGTATGATCGATCATCCAAATCATTCTAATTGCTTTCAAAATCCACTAGTGACACTTAGTAGCATATGGTGGCAACCCATCAGAATGAAAGGAACCTCTCGATGCAGTTACTTGTGTGATTAAATTCCACTATCATGAGCCTCGATCGGATTAGGGTTAAGGTGATCTTATCAAATCCTAATTTCCGTCATATGAATTAATCATTCGATTCAAGTCCAATATGAAAATCTTAATAGAAACTCTTTTTATTATTTTACTCTACCATGGCCATGGGCTTATGGACTTGATTCTCATGATCATCATAGGGCTACTCTCTCTATCGAGGTAGATAGATTCCTATTGTGCAATCTAATTCCTATAATGAACATGCTATAGCCAACATATACCTTAGGATTCTAAATGGCTAGAAGATCGAGTTATGGTGTAGTTAAACTATAACACCCTCAGATAAACTGTCGATGCACCTAGTTAAAAAATCAGATACACTATGCAGCTTCGAGTCAGTCATCGATGAGAAGGTAGACTTCCTCAATGATTGCTCGAGGTGGTCACGCTCAGTGTCCTCGTTCTCTAACGAGTATCCTGTACTCTCACTCCGGTGTCTCTACACCATAAGACTCGACTCATGTACTTAAAAAAGCGATCGTACACAACCTTCTGGATCAATCACCATCCTTATTGATGATTCTACGGTTGGGAGCATTTTATGAGTTAATAATGAAAATTCATGTCTTAAATTTTTCAACTCTTCAAATATGAACTATCATTACTATTAACATAAGGGATGTATCACAGACACTTTCAAAATACACACTATGATAGAAAATAATTAATTTTATTATTTATTGTCAAAATTATAATTTTATCCTTAGAAGTGTATTATAAGTGTCAGCCAATTTGGCTTCTAGGATATACATATCTAACAAACTCCCACTTGACCTAAAGCTAATTGGCTATAAATCTAAGTCCCATCTTCTCAAGATGGGCTTCGATCTTTTGCTGGCCCAACGGCTTTGTGAGTGGGTCTACCGCATTGTATGCGGACTCGACTCTCTTGACCTCGACTAACTTTCTCGAGGTAATCGCACATGATGTGGTATCGCCGTTTGATGTACTTAGATTTCTGGTGAGGCCTCGGCTTCTTAGCTAGAGCTATGGTGACATTATTATCGCAGTACAGAGGAATGGCATCCGATGGCATCACTCGATTCTACGGTGAATTTTGTACCAGAATGTCTCTTCATGGCTTTCTGAGCACGCGAGTACTCGCTGCTTTAGTGGTGGAATGCTTATCCACGTCAATGACTTGAACTCTTGTCCACACTGATAGCGACCACCATTACAAAAACAAAGTGTTCAAGATGTCGACTTTCGGTATCTCAATCGGACATAAGTTTGAAGTCTGTATACCTGAACTTGAGTTCCATCCATTACACATAAAATCAGACCAAATATCTCCTTAAGTTCTTTTAAGTACTTAAGATACATTTTTACAAGAGATGCCGTGTTCTTCATGATTGACTGATATCTCTTGACTACTCACAGCTAATGGGCTATATTAGAGTCGGTAATAACATGAATAAATAGCTTCCCTATCTGCTAAGCATAAGGATCTTAGTCATGCATTCAATTCTCAGGTGTTGTGGATAGACATTTCTTGGCAGAGATGAATGCCATGTATGAGAGGTACCAATCCTCTCTTGAAGTTTTCATGCAAACCTCTTAATAACTTCTCTACTACATCTCTGTGAATGCACCTAAGCATTCATTGATCTATCTTATAGAGCTTAATTCTTACGAATGAAGGATGCTCTCTCTTAGGTCTTTCATTGAAATTCTTATTGAACACACAGTTTTTACACTATTGGTAACATAGAAATATCATTCTCAATAAGGAGGATATCCCATGTACCAGTTAGTATAGGAAGAAAATGACTTCCACGAATCTTTTAAAATCATGTTCTTCTCATTCTTGATGAAATCAAAATAATTGATCACATCATTAAAAGAGTATTCCGAGCTCTAGAGATCTTGCTTAAAAGTCCATATATAGGTATCTTTGCAGGCTTGATACTTTATTGGATCAATGCTCAACTGGAGTAGAAACCTAGTGGCTTTCTATATAGATATCTCCTCTTAAGAGTATCATTTAAGAAGCATCATTTCTTACGTCATAGCAAGTGTCCAATTTCAATAAATCAGAAATAGGCTGCAACATACAGCAATGCTGTCGGATGGAATTTTAGCATCGCTACTGATGAAAGGTATCCCTAAGTATGAATGGCCTTCATCGCTGATATACCCTTTTGCCACTAATCTGCTTTGAATGTCCCAATTTTCATCTGCACCAATCTTGCCTCTCATAGATCCATTATACACGTTAATAGCATACTATATCTTTAGTGGTCTACAAGATCAGAACTTGGTTGAGATGCATCCGAGTAATTCTGACTTCATTGCCTCTAAATTTCTTCAAGTCACATATTTTCAATATCGCTCGTCATAGGTTTTATGATCATGCGCCATGAACACCATGTTACCTACAGAAGAAATTGCTCTACTTTCCTCTAAGATAGTACTAAGTAAACTCTACAAGAGGAATGAAAATTTTTTTTCGATACTACGAGGGAGAAGGAGTAATGATTATTGGCCACAACCTGATTTGGTTCATAGGTTCTTAGCTCGATCTACTTTGGAGAACTTTCTTCCCCCTTCAAGCTTGATCTCTTTCTCAATGCAATATCTTAATAAACTAATTTTTCAAGAAAGATTGGCTGCGACTCAAATAATCAATTGTGTCTTTTGGAATTTAGAAATAATATCCTAGACTCTTTAGATACTCCTATGAATCGAGCTCTAAGAACCTATAGTCTAACTTGATCCCTTGTTGTCTTTTGATATGAGCGCGATACACCCCAAATTCCTAAGATGACTCAGACTTGATTTCTCTTACCGCGAATATTTCATTCATCACGGTTGGGTAGGAACAATCTTATGAAGTCACTCTGATTAGCATACAATCCATTTGTCTGAAATACTATAGCAGTTAACAATCATGTTCCCAAAAGAAATCAGAAGGTCTGTAGAAGCCGCATCATGCGATACATTCCAAGTAGGGTATGATTCCTCCATTAGAAATTTATGAAGTTAGGGTTTCAGATGAATCCGATGAGAACTATGCTCCTTTGCTTGAGATATTCAGAAATTCGACTAAGGTATTAACCCCCGATCTAATGAAGAACTTAGATTTTTTAGTTTTGCTTTCAACTTCATATGTGAATTTTCTTGAACTTTCTCAAAAGGCATACAAGATTTGTTCTCGATAAGATACACGCATACCAGAGATAAATCATTCGGTAGGGTTATGAATATCAAAGTTGCTTCTAGTCTGGTACACTAAATTGGACCGCACACATCAGGAGTACTAGGCAATAGATCTGTGGCCCCTTTCCCCATGTCTCACAAAAGAAAGCTTAAATCATTTTGGCCATGAAGGTATGATTTATAAATTGGATAGGCTCGAAATCAACAGACTCAGAGTCGATGCTTCTCCTATTAGTTAATCCTATCTTCTACTCAATGAACGCAGCCTTAGATGCCATAATTACCCTATCATTTGATTTCCCTGGTGCATTTTATGCTTAGCATCACTATTTTGCTCAATATAAAGATAGATACATCTAAGATTTAATTGGAGAGATCATTAGACTAAGAAATCACTTGCAATTTTATTTCTTTAATAAATAATATTACATGGTCCTTAAGGAAACATAATTAACAAGCCTTCTGTATCTAAACATGAAATAAAATCAAAATTCTGCTTGCAATAGTACAGATAATAACAATATCACTTAAGTACAAATCTAAGCTAGTACAGTATCGAAAGAGGGAGTTTCACATGACCACAGTAGCACAACTTGAAGATTTTTGACCATAGGATCAATCTCACCATCCCTCAGCCTTCTGCTACTCTCAGACCTGTATGGAAGTGCAAATGAAGCACTAACAATCAAGTCACACATCAACTGGATGTAAAGAATAATAGAGGTTAGATTCAATAATGCACAACCTCTAAGAGACCGTGTCTCTTCTTATTCTTTCAGGTGCTGTAAGTTGTAGGTAGGTATGCTTCGCTTTCACTGGCGTCAAATATTACAATGAATACTTTCTTTGTCAGCAGCCTTTTTCTTCACTTTGCCTTCTTTTCTGTCTCCACCTTATCTGTTCACAACTTCTTCTTCTTTCCAAAAGAAAATTTTTCTTTTGGAAGAATCCATTTTCCATGCAAAGTACTGCAGCTTTTCTAGAAACTTAATATGAAAGCTCAGCATAACAGCATATCATAAGCTCGACCAGAGTATCTGAAGTTATCATATGGTAGTTCATGAAACTTATCCATATGCATCAGTCAAGGATTGCACGAATTATATCATTCTGCACGATCCTCGTCTGACTTCACTCGAGCTTCTCAAGCTCTTCCATAGTTCTGCTGACATCATCAGACAATGGTCTTGGACGTTGCCTCATCACGCATTTTAGCCTTAAATATTCCATTTAGTAATCTGATATGGCTTCCGACTCTGTTCACAAATAACTCTTGTAGGTGAGCCAACATTTGGACAGACAGTCTTGATCTTTTATAATGTCTGAAGCTCATCAGACATCGAGAACCAATATGTAGTATTTGTGCCTTATGTCTTATCCATCCATTTTGTCAGAGACGACCTCTGTTCAGCAGATGGATGAGCTGGTAAGTGGGAGGATCCTGGTCCAATACATATTAACTTCTAAAAATCCAAAAATAATTTGAGTTTCGAAACCAATCTTGTAATTGGGTCCAAATCAATCTATGGGTGTGTTCAGGACGGGCTTAGTGGGTTGAGCAAACAAATATTTTTTTTTTCCTATAGAGAGTCAAATTTCTAGTTAGTATTGTAATTAAGACTTACCAGTTTTTTAAGGATTTACTTTTAAACAAATTAGCTCTCACTATTCCTCAAATCCCTACACTTTCTTTATTAAGATGCGAAAGTTCTCTATGATTACTTGATTTCTAGGAATGTGCAGTCCACAAACCGACTCATCATCTCACTAACAAATTATTGATGATGGATTATCAATGATGTAACAACTCTTTTTCATATTATTTATCATGGAATCACAAAGAGCATTAAAGGTCTTAGATCATGAATCTCACCATGCCACAAATATTGATCCACTCCTTATTTAAGCTAGACCCATCATTTGCATAGATTCGGACGTTATCTAATGGGTCTTCACCGTATTCCGAATATTGAGCCTAATCCATCCTCCCAGCTTGTAGCATTTCAATGCTTAATAATTAGTTGCATCTTTTGTGTAGCTGAACCACTGTGACAGTCAGAAAACAACACCAGGAAGGGCCCGCATCTACAATGGTAAGATATTAATCTTTTCTTGGAAGATTTGATTTAGGTATTTGAACTTGACTGATATAGCCATAACCATTATGACCTAACCGTAGCTGGGTTGGCTCGGATTGTTAGCCCTTAATCAGGACTGAGCCGAAAAATGGTCAAGTAAGTGAGACTGGTGGAAGGGATATGCCATTAACTCGATAAGAATGCATTCGGGTCGAGTAGTTCAATTAAAAATCAGTCGATCGTATCTATCAAACTTTCTTAAGACACCAAATTATTGAGCCAGAATCAATCGGATTAGTCTACAATCCAGACTCTAACCACTGAGCCTAATTAGGTCTTAACTTGATCGATCACTCATGTGACTCGACCTTGATCCAGACTAATTCTATTGGCTGGTCATTTAAGCACTCTTGATCCATCTAACCAACTCTTGATTCGATTTAATTAATGTAGAACCTAATTGAAGTACCCAACCGAACCCAATTCTATGGATATGTCTGTAATCGAAAATTCTTATGTTAATTTAAATTCTTATAGTTTAGGATTCATAAACAAATATGTATTATATAACGGGTTTCAAGATCTTAAAATTTTGTAAAAAATAAGTTTTAAATTTTGATTAAGGACGAAGCACAGCACCCCTGCACATCAATTAGACCCCCCATCGAATGAAAGGAGAGACCTTTTAAGCCCTACTTCATTCTTATGACCGTTTTGACAAGATGTCTTATCAAAATAAATGAATTTATAAAATATTAGATCTACCATCATATCACATATAATAAAAAAAGATCTAACTAAAATATATTTTGATATATGTATTATTATGCATATTTTTAGATCTAAATTATCTTATAAACTCTAAAAAATAAGATTTAAATTGATTATATCAAATTAAAATTTATTCAAGATAATTTTGTAGAACTATTCTACAACTAGTCTAAACATGCATCTATCATATCTCATATGAATAAATTAAATAAATTTATTTTTTATTTTTTAAATTTAATTATAATATTTATCATATTAAAAATAGTAAATAAATAGATCTAAAAATTATAATTAATTAAATTAAAATTATGATCATGTTAGACTATACATAGAATAATTCTATTCCCAGTCTAGTCATGCATCTCATACATCTTAGATCTAGATTTATTTAATTTTTAATTTTTTAATTTTAGATCTAATCAAATATCATGTAACATCTAAAATTATCTAATTATTAGATTAAAAATAAATTTAAATCAGTTCTAATAAATTTTGGAACCTGGCTCTGATATCAGTTGAAGAAAAAAATCTTATTTTTTGGATCAGATTTGTTCAGATCTGATTGGATCAAGAGAAATATTTCAAAATTTTTTTTCTAAAATTCTAATCAAATTTGAGACTATTTAGATTTGATCTTATTGATCTGATAAAATAAAATAAAATAAAAATTAAATTAAATCTAATTTAATTATATCTTTATTTTGGATAATCTAATTACCTTATGATGATCTTGATGTTTGCCTGAGGTTCTAGACGTAGTCATACAAATGCCTGGCCTCTACCGGTATCTACTCAGGCAGGATCTAGAGATCTTCTCCTTCTCAATCAAAACTCCAAAAATCAGATCTAGATCTGATCTTAAAGATCTTCAAAAACTCTTTTGAAAAATAATCATTGTTTCTTGTTGCAGTGCTGCCTTCTTTCTTTCTTGTTACCTTTTGCTTACTTGGATCGCACCTAACTCATGCCCAAAATCTCTTGGGCATGGAGAGGAGAGAGAGGACCAGAGGGTGGCATGGAGAAGAAGGGAGAAAAGCTTTGTAATGTGGGCTAAAGTAGAAGCTCTCAATTCTAGGCATAGACAGGGTTTATATAGATCCTGCTGCGCTATGCAGTGCCACATCATCCCGACCAATCATGGTCTTTTATGTAATTAGATTAAATTTAACTGATGGGATGATATTATCTGATCTAATTAGATTAGAGTCCCTCAAAACTCTCCTTAGATGGCGCCAAGATTGGATCAAACAAATCTTCTTATCGCCATCTAGGTTGATTTCCTGAAGCAACTAGAGTCCCATCTGTATGGGACTCCAAACCTTATCTACATGGGGTGCATGCCTAGGCATGCACCCCTTGTCTGTCTGCTTTTTTGCAGGAGGACAAGGGCTAAGGTTCTTTCTTATGAGTGCATGACACATGGGCAGATGTCTAAGTGTTAAAGGTCAATATTTGACCAAAGTCCAAAGACAAGATTTAGCAGGTGATGAAAAATGGTAGGTATTGTCTCAAATTTATCTCATAAATTAAGACCATCCTTTTTTGATCTGGACAAGCTCTAGTCAGATCAAATAAAGGTTTTTGAGTGAGTCCAAACATATTTGGCTTAGTCGAGATAAGTTTTAATGATTGTTAAAGGAGAACATTAGGCTCAATCATGTGCTAGCACAATTTTCTTGAGCCTAATTAAATCTTATTCAAATCAATTGAACTGAATTAATCCAATTGATGATATTCAGATCCAAACTCTTATTTGCATGACCTAGTTAGGTTCAGTTTTATATGATAATAGGATATGTCATGATCTCTATCATCGAAAAATCTTTCGATGGATCAAAATTTTTCTAATTCAGACAACTAGTATGATCGATCATCCAAATTATTCTAATTACTCTCAAAATCCATCAGTAATACCTAACAGCATATGGTGGCAACCCATCAGAACTAAAAATGAACCTCTCAATGCAGTTACCTATGTGATTAAGTTCCTCTATCATGAGCTCCGATCGGATTAGAGTTAAGGTGATCTTGTCAAATCCAAATTTTCATCATATGAATTAATCATCAATTCAAGTCCAATGTGAAAATCCTAATAGAAACTCTTTCTATTATTTCACTCTGCCATGGCCATGGGCTTATGGACTTGATTCTCATGATCATCATAGGGATGCTTCTCTTCTATCGAGGTAGATAGATCCCCTATTCGTGCAATCCAATTTCTATAATAAATATGCTATAGCCAACATATATCTCAGAATTTCAAATGGCTAGAAGATCAAGTTATTGTGTGGTCAAACTATAACACCCTCAAGGTGAACTACTGATGCACCTTAGATCAAAGAACCAGATACACCACTACAGCTTCGAGCCAGTCATTGATGAGAAGATAGACTTCCTCATGACTGCTTGAGGTGGTCATGCTCAGTGCCCTTGTTCTCTAATGAGTATCTGTACTCTCGCTTCGATGTCTCTACATCGTAGACTCAAGACTCATCTATCCTTAAAGAAGCAATCGTATACCAACCTTCTGGATCAATCACCATCTTCATAATGATCCTACGGTTGGAAGCATTTTATGAGTTAATAATGAAAATTTATGTCTTAAATTTTTAACTTTTGAAAATATAAATATCATTACCATTAACTCAAGGGATGTATCACAGACACTTTCAAATACATACTGTGATATAAAATAATCTATTTTATTATTTATAGTCAAAATTATAATTTTATCCTTAGAAGTGTATTACAAGTGTCAGCCAATCTGGCTTCAAGGGCACACATATCTAACAATTAGGATCTTAGAGAAAAATTTTTTAAAATATTTTTCTTTCCTCCAATCAGATCTGAATGAACCTGATCCAAAAAATAAGATTTTTTTTTCCTTCACTATCTCCATGCGCCACCTTAGCCCCAATGCCCCCCATGCCGTTTTTGTTTGGACTTTTTCATGGAAATATTTCTCTCCAGATGTTCATGCATGCCCCTTTGTTCCCTTTATCTCAAATATGGTATTTAGATATTGTGATCAAGTCAAAAGAAGAGTTTGAGTTGATTTAAACTCTATAAGATAGAGTTTTGAGAAACCAAAACTCCTTCCTATTTTGTGTCGCCCACATTTCTATTTTTTTTCTCAAATTTTCATGTATTTTAGAGGCCTTTTTATGTGACATTCCTTGGTAGTCCATGCAAAAAAAATAAAGGAGAGGGCGCCCAAGAGTTGGGCGCCCCAAGTCTAGCCCTGTTTGGATAACTCTTGACTTGGTATTTGACCTAGTCAAGGATTCCTCTATATCTTTTTATTTAAAATAAATTTTGATCTAATTTTTTTATGGATTATACATCTGAGAGTGATCATTTGGAGCATGAAAAATTTGAGAGAGAAGCCTAGGGCATGGGATTTTGTAAAGGCACCAATCAAGATACTTTGGTGAGAGAAGAAAGAAGAAGAAGAGGATCTTCTTCTAGATTTTTTCTTCCACTCCTATTTCTCCATCTTTGTGAGTGTTTGAGAGATGTCTTAGCATCACGAATCATCTTTCTCAACTTCAAAAAGTTGGAGAGTCCAAGCTTGAAGGAAAGAAGATCCAGATCGATCGTTGGAGAAGGATCAGCACAGTACTAGCATATTGTGCTGATTTCCAAGAACCAGACTTCAGATCTATAATCGAGGACTCATGTGGACAATGCGTAGAGGCTGGATACGTGTGTGGCTTGGAGCAACCATCTAAGACCTGGATCAGCGAGTTAAAAAACTCGAGATTCAAAGGTAAGGATGATCTGACCTCCCAATTACATGTCTAGATTTGATCTAGAGTAGTCTGCTGTTGATATGATTAATATACAATTTTTTTGATATTTTATTTTTTGATTTAATAGTATGCCTTAATCATGTAATAAGATTCTATATCTAGGATTTTATATTATATTGTTCATGATTTAATGTGATTAATTCACCTCTTTCGCTGTAATTTCAAAAAAATTTTAAAAGCTAACCCTAGAACCCTTGATCGGTTCCTACATATCGAACTCCAAACTTAGACCGATGGATATGGTATTAGATACATCTTATCACCCTCTGGACTATTGATTGATAGGATAAGGAGGATATTAATTTCATCACATTCATACTGATGAGTTTGAAGATTGATAAGCAAAAAGAGATATAAGTCGAAACACTAATGATGTAGGCCAAATGTATGTAATGTATATCCAAGGGAGTAAGAGTTTTCAACTCATGACGAGATTTTAGTAGAGTGGCATCCAAGGATAGTAGTTATACCCATCTCACCACTACTTATATAACATGATAGTAGTGGGGCAGTTACATCTAGCTTTCTACTATCTATGATGTGGGAAAAAAGTAGTTACATCTATCTTTCCACTACCTATGACATAAGAAAATGGATAGTACTACCTGTTATATATGACAGTAATGGGATATGCAGCACATAATAGCAATAACAAGTGTCTAAGATATATAGTGACACCCATCTTATTATTTATAAGGAGCTACTTATACATATCAGATTGTAATGGTAAGAAAAGAAATCTTCGACATATCATTGATTCAATTTATCTTTAATTATTTTTGCTTTATCTTTACTTTGTTTTGCACTTAGATTACCAGTAGAATTCTACTTTAGGAGTAGCAACAATAGTAAATCTGTTCAATTATAGCCCCAACTACATTCTATCCAAATTCATCCATCTTTTTTGATGGATAGTATGACGATAGAGAAAGTTCTTGAAAGTTAAGGTATCTAGGCACATATTTTCCGAATCATATTTCTAAGTATCCCTTTCTAGCTAATCCAACAATGACATGGCCCACCTTCTATCTACTAATAAATTTCTTTTAGCATATCCATTTCTCTCCAGATAGATGAAGCAAGAGCCTGTGCGAACACATATACTACTAATTAACATATTTTCTTTAATACGTTTAGTGGGAGGTTTCATACTTTATATATTTGTTGTTGTGGATGATTTGATAGTGGAAGTGAGAGTTGGTGCGAACATTTATTCTACTAGCTAATATGTTTATTTAAATATGTCTAGTGAAATATTTTTTACTTTATATTTTCATTATTATGGATGATTATTAAAATTTCATAATTTATTTATTTTGCTTTTTAATGAAAAAAGGGCCTCTCTAATCGATTTTCTATTACATTTTTCAATCAACCATATTTTTAGTGATTCAAAATTTTAACTATTTTACATTTGTATTAACTTTATGTGGGAATGTCTTGGAGAGATGTATCTCTTGGTGAATAATAGTTATTCTACCAAGATATACATCCTTTCTTTTTGAGTGAACATTTTATGGAGTATGTTACTTCAATAAAAGTGTTCTATAGAGATATATTTTTGAACCATCACATCTTTTAACTTGTGCCCTTTTAAACTTATAAATAAAGGACCATAGGGTAACCTTCGAACAGTACAAGTGACCTACTAGAGAGTGAGAAGAGTGGTGAGAGAACCCTATTATTTTCATCCTTTATTTTAGAGTTCTAATTTGTGCTCTTCCCTTCTAAATTTAGCATAAAAACCAATTCAAATTTGTTCTATATTCATCTTATCAGATTGCACCTTAAGACATGTATGAAATAGTTTGTTGTATCTTGAACTTGACACCATCAACTATTTGCACAAGGATAGGATTGCTTTAAAGTGAGTACTATCCATAATCTTATACCAAATTATATTTTCTAACTTATCTATTTATACTTTTATACTAATTCTTTTAACTTATGTGATACAAGAAATTTTCTAATACAAGATAATTTATTTGATGCTAATCATCTGATTGGCATGTAGCAACAAAATTTGGTACAAATTTACTATGATTTTGATTCAACTTTAATTCTTTAATTTGTGATGTCATCTTGGCAAGATTTGATGTTAGAATTGATTAAATGGATCAGTTCCAATGCAAAATTTCTATTGTAATTAGATTGGCTTGAACTCACAGCACTTTAATATGGCAATAATTCAGTATAACTTGGATACAAATTTGATGAAATTTATGTTTTGTACTCCTTAAAAGTTTGAACTGAGCCTCTATTGATCAACTTCTAGATTGTATATATTTTTTTTTTACTATTTGATTAAGAACTTACAGTAAGACCAATTCCCTATCATCACATGTGGTAATCAAGGATTTATTCAGCTTCTAACTGCTATTATTTGGCTAAAAGTGGAATCACCAACCTAGTTAATAGTTTATTGATGTTAAAATTATGTTTTCAAGTTTAGGATCTTGTAGATTGAGATTGTATATTTCAGAAACTTGAGTAGACAATTATCAATTTCCAACATTTTTATACCCTAAATTATCTCACTTTTTTTTGGTCACAATCTGTAAAAAATTTTATATAAATATTTCTATAGTTGAATGTGGACCATTGCATATGCTATAATTGTTGTCTAGTTGATAGTGATCATCTTCCTCATCTCCTCATGTTTGTTCTTGATGTGCTCAGCAAAATATGACGCTGTCCTCTATTGGACTTGCCTGCGCTAGCTTTGGTAATAGATTTAACTAATGGTCATCATAAAATGCATAAAATAATCTCAAACAATTTGAAAGTTTGACTTGTTTGGATGAATGCTGCATAAAATCATCTTCCTTGGCCACCTAGCATTGAATTTTACCAATTTGATCTAATTATTTTTTTGTTTTAAATGGTAACTATGATGATCATCACCTTGTCACCACTTGTGTAGTTTATAGTATTATAATTATTTGAAATTTAAAAACATCTCTTTTTTTTAGATAAAGATTTGAAAGTTATTTATTTGTATCCATCTAAAACTATAATTTCATTTTTAGCTGACATACAAAATATGCTCAATGGTTGTAGGTTCTATGCTTGGAATATTTTTTTATTATTTTCTAGAGATTCTCTCTTGACATGAATCCACCATTCGATTATGCAAGTCGCTTCAAGAGCTATGCGTACATATGATGAAAAAGTTTGGAGCACTTTGAGATCTCTGTGGGCAGGAAGTGATCCAACAATTAATATCGTGAAAGAAAATTGATCATCCTTTCCTACCAAAGATACATCCTAAACCTATAGCAATAGGATAAATAGTCGACATGGACTATAAACCAGCACTATAGTTAAAAATAAAAATATTAAGGGCTTATTTGGATAAATGAGTTGAAAATCTCATTAGATTTATAGATTGAACTAGTAAAATCAATTAGATAATAGAGTTATATACTAAATTAGGTCTATATCCATAACTATCCAGGATTGGTTTTGATTGGTTTTGAAGTAGGCTAGCTCGAATCCTATGGGAAGATAAATGTCTTTAGTTCGAATCAACAATCTTTTTTCTTCATATAGAATTCGGGCTAGTCCAATCGAAAACCAATCTTGGATAGTTATGAATATAAGTCTAGCTCAATTTATAAACCTATTATTTAGCTAATTTTACTATCCCAATTCATAAATTCAATAGAATTCTTAGTCTATTTATCCAAGCAGACCCTAATTTGATTGTAGAATACCTTCAATCCCAGTACCTATGACCTAGGAAGAGAGAGGTAGTTACACCCATCTTACTACAACTCATAACATGAAAAAAGTGGGATAGTTACACCTTTGTTTTTAGTTTCCACTACCTATGATGTGAGAAGAGAGAGGTAGTTGCACCTATCTTCTAACCATCCTTGACATGAGAAGAAGAGTTGCACTATCTATTATATATTGCAATGATGGGTCATATAGCATATAATAGCAAAGACAAGTATCTAAGATGAGTAGTGATATCCATTTTATAGTTACAAGGAGCCATTTATAAATATTAGATTGTGTTGGGTGTAGACCCTCTCCTGCCGAAGTCCAGAAAGATGTCGGATCTTGGGATGATCTTATCCGACGATAGCGACTATGGACAACTTCACTAAATGACTCTAGAACCGACAAGGACCTCATTGTCTATGCGGACTCCATCAACCGTATACTCTTTGAGCTCCCACCGATCGAACTCCTTTCGAACTCTTTTAGTGGATCTCCTCCTGGATCTCTCCAGTAGATCTTTCTCCAAACAATCCTCTCCAGTCGCACTCCCACTAGACGAACTTCTCCAAGCTTCCCTCTTTCTTGATGATTTTCTTTAGTCGGGTTCCTCTATTAGAACTCCTTCCAGCCTCCAGCCTTTTGAACTCCTTTAACAACATGCCTTTTGGACCCCTTCAGTCGGATTCCTGTCAAACTCCATCTAGTGGCCCAAAGGACTTATCGGGGGCAAGATACCCCTTGTTGAAGTCCTTGACTGCTGATCTTATTTCTGCTAGGATTTGCTAATCTTTTCAAAGATGAGTTCATGCTACAAAGCCTCCCGAATGCACACCGAAGTTTGACGGCATAATCTTGAATGATGAAGGAGAATAACTACTATACTAATCCTATCCTTTAACTGAAGGCGAGTAACAGGACCTAAGCTATTCTCCTTCTAAATGAACTCCTTCTGTTGAACACCTTTTAGATGATCTCCCTCCAATCGCTAGGCAAGCTTTCTTCAGTCGACCTCCTTTCGGATGATCTTCTTTCAGCTGTTAGGCAAGCTTCCTTCAGTCGATCTCCTTTTAGTCGATCTTCTTCTAGCCATCTAGGAGGACCTCATCGCTCGCATGAATTTAATCTACCAACTCAATGTGAATCAACTTATATACTGATGACCTCAAAGGAGCCTGAACCTCTCAAAAATTGTTGAGATCTAAAAGCTCCTCATTGTCGATGTCTACCTCATCCGAACTTCAACTATTAAATCCAAGTGGATCGGTGCATTGCGACAATGGACATTACTCTTCATAACAAACTTCATGTGGCTTGAGTGGCCCATTAGTTATGGCTATCACTATAAGTTTGTTACATGCTCCGTCTATAAAAGAAACTCTCTAGATACGTTTCTTCTAAGCTCTCATCCCCTTCCTAATACTCTGCCTCTCTGTTTTCTAAGCACTCCATTCCAGTTGGTTGGAAATTGACTTGAGCATCAGAGGGTCCTACCGGAGCCATCCACCTCCAATTTGGACTTCGTTTTGCAGATCCTCTCGATGGTTGCATCTTCTCAGCTCCAGCTACCTCTAGCATCCTTGTAGATTTTCGCACCAACAAGATTGGTGCTAGAGGAAGGAACTTTTGAGCCTTTAATTCTAAAAAGAGTGCTCAGTCGGATTTGTTTACTCTCTTCTCTCAATCTTTAAAAATCCATCTCTGTTTGATTTTTCCTAGTCATAGAGATGCCTCCAAGGAAGACAAGTATCTGGAGGTCCACCACCTCCATTGTCAGATCCGAACCAGATCCGCTAGCTCTAGCACCATCATCGACACCACAACCTTTCCCATCGATGACCACAGTGGATCTGGAGCAATTCAATCTACTGGTATAGTAGATCTTGGGTCTCATCAAAATGGTGCAGGCCATGCGACAGCAGTCGATGGTGGTGCAGTAGGAAAACCTTCCATCAAAATTTTAGGAAGCCGTCCCAAGATGGCATACTTGGGTTAGCAAATCCGTCACTCTCGAAAAGGAGAAGAGGAAAGTGGAAGACCTCGATTCTGACCATGATTCCTTTCTTGGGGAGACCTTCCCCATCTATAGCCGAAAGACCTCCAAAACTTACGATCGAGATGATGTCCTTGATCCGAAGCTTCAGAAAATAGATCGGTAGATTAAGAAACTTCACCATGCCACTCCAATTCACCATGATAATATTTGCACCGATCCTCCTTTCTCCCAAAGAATTTTGCAGGAATCGATCCACTGAACTTTAAGCTCTCCCAATTTGAGAGCTACAATGGGATCACTAATTCAGTTAATCATCTGGAGGCCTTCTAGACCATGATTCTGCTCCATGGTATGCCAGATGCTATCTTATGCCGAGTTTTTTCATCCATCCTGAAGGGAGCAACAAGAAATAGGTACTCAATGCTGAAGTCGGGTATGATTTTCACCTTCAATTAGATGAGCCATCAGTTTGTGGCTCATTTTGTTAGCAGCCATCATCCTAAGCAAGTTTCGGACTTCCTCATCAATATCAAGTAGCAAGAAGGAGAGTCCATTCGAGCCTATATCAACTGCTTCAATGCCACTGCTCTAGAGATCCGAAACTTGGATCAATCTATTGCCATGGCCGCACCAAAGGACGATCTTCAGAAGAATGACCTACTATTTTTTTTGGAGAAGAAGTACCCCAGAGATTTTGCTAATCTGTTAGATCGGGCTGAAGGTTATGCTCGAGTTGAAGAAGCCTTCAAACTGAAGGATGAGAAAGCTGTAAGAGAGTAGCAGGCGGGCGAGTCAAGCAGACCCACGATTGAAGAGAAGCTGAATGAAGTTCGATCGCACTCTTGAACTTTCCTTGAGTGCAAGCAAGTTTGAACCCCTCCTTGAGCTCGCTGTCAAAGAAGCCTTGACAGAAGGGCATGAAGGAGCTCTCCTTTTAGAAGGTTTCATAACTACGCTCCCCTCAATGCTCTAAAAACTTGGGTGCTGATGAAAATCAAGGAGCAGCTGTCGAGGTCAGAGAAGATGCGCACTCATTCTGGAAAGCACAATCCTAATAAGTACTACCTCTATCGTCATGATCACGATCATGATACAGAAGAATGCATTCAGCTTCAAGATGAGATCAAAGAGCTCATCAAGCAAGGTCGGCTTGATCGATTTCTATGACGTCGGTCTGAGACAAGAGAAGAGCAGTCAAGGGCACTACTGCAATCAGAACCACCAAGGAGAAAGGAGCAGCAAGAAGATCGGCCACCTCTCAACATCATCAACACCATCTCTGGGAGACTTCGACAGGAGGAGGCCAACGGGCCTGGAGGATCGGCCAAAAGGCGGAAAACTAAGGAATCCATCACTTTCACTAAAGAAGATGCTCAAGAGGTTTAATTTTCGCACAACGATGTGATTGTAGTTTCTTTAAATATTATAGACTATGATGTACGCCACATTCTTATTGATAATGGAAGCTCTGTAGATGTCTTATTTTATAGTACTTTCTCTAAAATGTCTATACCTAGTAATCACCTGGGACCAATGAATTCATCATTGGTGGGCTTCACTGATGATGATATACCAGTTGAAGGAATAATAACATTAACTATGGTTGCCAGATGACACCCGAGGCAGTCCAGGGCACAAGTGGATTTCTTGATAGTGAGAGCTCCATCTACTTACAATGCAATTCTTGACCGACCTGATCTTAATGCCCTTCAAGTGGTGGTATCCACTTATTACTTGAAAATGAAGTTTCCAACAAACTATGGAATTAAAAAGATCAGAGGAGATCAAGTCCTGACAAGACACTGCTACTCGATTGCCCTACAAAAGGACGTACAGTCAGAACCTTGTCTAGTTGACAGGTTGGATGTCCGAGATGACCTTATTGAAGAATGGGAAGAACCCATGGAAGATCTTGTTTCAATCCCACTAATTGATGGAAATAAAGAGCACATGATGTAGATCGGCTCCAATTTGGGAGAGGAGGCACGAGAGCAGCTCATCAAATTTCTTAGAAGAAATGCAGATGTTTTTACTTGGGTTCCTGCAGACATGCCCGATATTGATGTTGAAGTTATGGAATATCATCTGGTCATTGATTCAAAACATTGGCCGATAAAAGAAAGGATACGTAGCCATGCCCCAGAGAGATAGAAGGCAATTATGGAAGAGGTTGATAAGCTCTTCAAGACTGAATTCATCCAAGAGGTCTCCTACCCGAATTGGGTCTCTAATGTGGTTCTTGTCAAGAAGGTGAATGGCAAATGAAGAATGTGTATAGACTTCAAAAAGCTAAACAAGGCCTGCCCAAAGGATAGCTACCCTCTTTCCAGGATTGAATAACTGATGGATACAACTTCGGACCATGAGCTCCTCACCTTCATGGATGCCTTCTTTGGCTACAACCAAATCTAGATAGCACTAGAGAATGAGAAGAAAATTACTTTTATTACTGATCGTGATCTTTATTGTTATAGGGTTATGCCCTTTGAGCTTAAAAATGCAGGAGCAACATACCTGCACCTTGTCAATAAGATCTTCAAGGAGCAAATCGATCGCAATATGGAGGTTTACGTAGATGACATGCTTGTTAAGAGCCAAACTTCAACAAATCATATAGCTAGTCTCGAGGAGACCTTCGACACCCTCTAGAAGTACAAGATGAAGCGAAACCTAACCAAGTATACTTTCGGCATGACCTCAGAAAAGTTCTTAAGGTTTGTGGTGTCAAGACATGAAATTGAGGCAAATTTAGAGAAGATTTGAGCTATCCAAGAGATGACTGTTCCAAATCAATAAAAGAAGTTGAGTGCTTAACAGAAAAGGTAGCAGCTCTGAATCATTTTATCTCAAAATCGATTGAGAGGTGCATGCCCTTCTTTCGAGTTCTCAAGCAATCAAAGAACTTCTATTGGACCATAGAGTATCAGCAAGCTTTTGAAGAGCTCAAAAACTACCTTAGCTCACCTTCCCTGCTAGCTAAGCCCGAATCTGAAGAAGAATTATTCTTATATTTGACGGTCTCTCCAGCGGCCCTTGCAATAGTCCTAGTCAAGGAAGAGGTGAAAGTGCAACGATCGATCTACTACATAAGCCGAGTTTTGAGGGACACCGAGATCAGGTACACTAAGTTAGAAAAATTAATTTATGCTCTACTGATTGCAGTCCGGAGACTTCGATCTTATTTTCAGGGGCACACTATAACTCTCCTCACCGATCAACCAATCAAGACAGTCCTTCATCAAGTGGATGCCTTTGGGAGAATGGAAAAATGAACAATTGAGCTTACAGAGTTTAACATCAACTATCAATCTCGGCCATTAATCAAGATCCAAATATTGATGAATTTTTTAGTGGAATGCACCATTCTAGATGAAGCCGAACTTGAACAAAGTGAAACCAATATTCCATGGTTGCAGTCGAATCCCCCCGAAGAAAGGACCAACCTCTTTGAAGGTTTCTGGGCTTTGTACATGGATGGCTCATCCAATACTTCTAGTGTAGGTGCAGGTTTGATCTTGGTCAATTCAGAAAAAATTATTGTAGAGTATGCTCTGCATTTTGAATTTTCTATAATTAATAATGGGGCTGAGTACGAGATGCTGATCGTAGGATTGAAGATAGCTAAAGAACTAGAAGTAGATTGGCTCCAAGTTTACAGTGACTCCCAGTTAGTAGTGGAATAAGTCAGTGGTAATTATGAAGCTCGAAAGGATAGCATTGTCAAGTATCTAGAAAAAGTGAAGAGTATGATCCCAACTATTAGCAGCTTTGGTATTAAACAAATTTCGAGGATAGAGAACAATAGGGCTGACCTCTCTCTAAGCTTGCCACACTTGCACTGAGTGAATTACCAAAAAAAGTTTTTTTTGAGGTTTTGAAGCACCCAAGTTCGGAGGAGTCACAGTCTATTATGCAAATCGACCATGAACTTTGCTGGATCGATCCACTAGTTGCTTATCTTAGGGACGGAACTCTCCCTTATTGAAGGAAAATCCTGATTTTTCGGTCCAGGTTCGTTCAGATCTGATCAGATCAAGAGATATATTTCAAAAATTTTCTCTTGATCTCAATCAGATCTTGATATATTTCAGATCTGATTCTTATTATTTTAATAAATAAAATAAAATAAGATAAATTAAATCAAATTTAATTTACCTGATTTGGGTAATCCTATTACCCTGTAGATGATCCTGATTGCAGCGGAAGGTTCTGGATCTAGCCACGCAAGCGCCTGGCCTCTACCGGTATCCACTCAGGTTGGATCTGGAGATCCTCTTCTTCTCTATCACATCTCCAAAAATTTGATCTGGATCTGATCTGGAGGATCTTCAAAACTCTTTTGAAGATCTACAGTCGTCCTTTTACAGCAGCGCAGCCTTCTTGCTTTTGATCGCCTTTCCTTGATCTGAATCGCACCAACCTAAGTCCAAAACTCTTTTGGACGTGGAGAGCAAGGAAGAAGAGACTATGGCGTGGAGAAGGAGGGGAGAGGCAGTCCTTGGGGCGTGGGGTTTCTCAATTGAATTGCATTAGCATTAGGGTTGGGCGCAGGGTCTTATTTATAGACCTCTTGTGATCCAACTCCTCTTCCTCTCAACCAATCACAACCCTTTGTGAAATCAGATCTAAATCTGATTGGTTGGAATAGAGACCCCTGGATTCCTCCTTAGAGGGCGCCTAAGACCAGTCAAACTGGATTCTTAGTAGAACTCTTGATTGGAATCCAAAAGGGAGGTGGAGTCCTTGTCCAACAAGGACTCCTAGGCGCCTCCTACTTGGGCTCACGCCACCCTTGGCATGCGCCCTTCTCCTTGCCAGGTTCTGGCAGGGGGACAGGCCCCCACCAGCTCTCCAATAGGTGCATGACATGTGGTCAAAAGTCAAAGGGTCAATGGTCAACGTTTGACCAGTCAAAGGTAGACTTTTGACCAAAGTCAAAGAACAAGAAATGGCAGGTGACCAAAAATGGCAGGTAATGTCTTACAAATAAGACAACCTATTCTGACTTGGACAACCTCCAGTCAGACCATATGAAGGCCTCTGATTGAGCACAAACTCCTTTGGCTCAGTCAGGACAACTTATTTATGATAGTAAAAGAAGAACGTTAGGTTCAATCGAGTGCTAGCACGATTTCCTTGAACCTAATTGAATCTCATTCAGATCAATTGAACTAGATCAGTTCAATTGATGATCACCAGATTCAAACCCTTGTTTGTGTGACCCAGTTAGGTTCAGTTCTGTATGGTAATGGGATATGTCATGATCTCTATCATAGACATCATCGAAACTCCTTTCGATGGATCAGAACTCTTCTGATTCGAACAGCTAGAATGATCGATCATCTAAATCATTCTAATTGCTCCCAAAATCCACCAGTGACACCTAGCAGTATATGGTGGCAACCCATCAGAGCTGAATGCGAACCTCTTGGTGCAGCTACCTGTGTGATTCAGTTCTTCTATCTTGAGCCCCGATCAGATTAGGGTTAAGGTGAACTCGTCAAACCCTAGTCTCTGTCATATGATGTAATCTTCGATTCGAGTCCAATGTGAAAATCTAAATAGAAACTCTTTCTATTATTTCACTCTACCATGGCCATGGATTTCTGGACTTGATTCTCATGATCATCATAGGGCTACTCCTCTACCACCGAGGTAGATAGATCCCATCTTGATGCAATCCAGTTCCTACAATGAACATGCTATAGCCAACATACACCTCAGGGTTCCATATGGCTAGGAGACCGAGTAATGGTGTAGTCAAACTATAACATCCTCAAGGTGAACTGCCGATGCATCTCAGGTCAAAGAACCAGACACACTACTGCAGCATCGAGTCAGTCATTGACGAGAAGGTCGAGAGACGAGAAGGTAGACTCCCTAATGACTACTCGAGGTGGTCACGCTCAGTGCCCTCGTTCTCTAACGAGTATCTATACTTTCGCTCCGATGTCTCCACACCGTAGACTCAAGACTCATCTACTAAAGAGAAGCGATCGTACACCAACCTTTCGGATCAATCACCATCCTAGTGATGATCCTATGGTCGGGAGCTGTTTATGAGTTAATAATGATTATTCATGTCTTAAATTTTCAACTCTTGAAAATATGAATTATCATTACCATTAACTCAAAGGATGTATCACAGACACTAAATACACAAGTGTGATAGAAAATAATCTATTTTATTAATTATAGTCAAAATTATAATTTTGCTCCTAGAAGTGTATTACAAGTGTCAGCCAATTCTGGCTTCTAGGGCACATATATCTAACACTTATGACCCGAAAGAAGTTTGGAAGCTAAGAAATCAGGCATTCCGGTATGTTATATATGAAAACAAGCTGTATAAAAGGTCGTATTCTTTACCATTGTTGAGATGTCTCCGATCCTCTGAGGTCGATTTTGCATTATGGAAGGTGCATGAAGAAATCTGTGAAAGTTATGTGGGGGTCAGATCTTTATCTCATAGACTACTGCGGTAGGGCTACTATTGGCCGACGATGTATCACGATTCAATAGAGTATGTCAAAAAATATGATCGATGTCAAAGGAACGTTAATATTCAGAGACAGTCGACTTCTGAGCTTACCCTCCTGAGCGCCCCATGGCCATTCGCACAATTAGGGATGGACATACTTGGGCCCTTTTCCATGGCACCTGGGCAGTGGAAGTTCCTCCTAGTGGCCATCGACTATTCCATAAAATGGGTCGAAGCCGAACCCCTAGAAAAGATTACTAAAGCAAAGGTGCAGGACTTTATCTAAAGGTCAATTATTTACAGATTCGGTCTGTCCTGGACTCTCATAATAGATAATGGGTGATAGTTTGCTGGAGCAAAATTCATCGAATTTTGTGAAGACCTGAACATATCTCACAACTTTACATTGGTAGCCCATCCATAGGCAAACGATAAGACCGAGGTAACTAATAGAACTCTACTATAAGGTATCAAAGCAAGGCTTGAGAGAGCAAAAGAAATTTGGATAGACGAACTTTACCATGTACTCTGGACATACTGAACTACCCAAAGGCTGCCAACCGAAGAGACTCCATTCACCTTGACCTTCAGAAGCGGTCATCCCTATAGAGCTTAAACTTCCATCGGCACGGGTTATGACATTCGATGAGTAGTAGAACTCACAGGATTTCAAGACCAACCTCGACTTATTAGAAGAAAAAAGGAAAGAAGCTCAAGTTTAGATGGCAGCCTATAAGCAGAAAGTAGCTCGCAACTATAAGTCCAGGGTTAAAGGCAAAGTATTCGAAGCGGAAGACTTGGTACTTCAACGAGTAGCTATTTTACAACCCCAGAATCAAGAAAAGTTCGTCCCAAATTGAGAAGGCCTGTATGAAATTAAGAAGGTCGTTCGGCCTGAAACTTATTACTTGAAGGAGCTCGGAGGAGGAACACTTTCACGATCCTGAAATTTGGAGAACTTGTGAATGTATTATCAATAGTTTTATCTTAATAAAATTTTTTCTTTTCAATATCTCCATCTTTTGGTGCAAAATTAACTAATGGTAGGGAATGACTTGACTGAACTTCATTCTTAAACGAAGGTGAAGATCTCCCATTATCTAAGATGGAAGGAGGGGAGAGGCCCTTCCAACAATCCTTCTGTGCTTCTACTTTACTGTTAGAAGCAGGAGGAGAACCTCATCCTAACATGAGTAACATGAAGATCCCATTATCTAAGATGGGATAAGGGAAAAGACTCTTCCAACGGCTCTTCTGTGCTCCTACTATCCTGTTAGAAATAGGAGGAGAACCTCATCCTAACACGAGCAAGATGAAGATCCCATTATCTAAGATGTGATGAGGAAAGAAGCCCTTTCAATGGCCCTTCTGTGCTCCTCATGTTCTGTTAGAAATAGGAGGAGAATCTTATTCTAACATGAGCCAGACGAAGATCCCATTATCTAAGATGGGATGAGGAAAGAGGCTCTTCCAACGGCCTTTCTATGCTCCTACTGTCCTATTAGAAATAGGAGGAGAATCTCATCCTAACATGAGTAAGAGAAAGATTCCATTATCTCAGACGGGATGAGAAGAGAGGCCCTTCCAATGGTCCTTCTATGTTCCTACTGTCCTGTTAGAAATAGGAGGAGAAAATTATCCTAACATGAGCAAGACGAAGATCCCGTTATTTAAGATGGGATGAGGATAGAAGCCCTTCCAACAATCCTTCTGTGCCCCTACTATCCTATTACAAATAGGAGAAGAATTTTGTCCTAACATGAGCCAGACGAACATCCCGTTGTCTAAGATGGGATGAAGAGAGAGGTCCTTCCAACAGTCCTTCTGTGCTCCTACTATCTTGTTAGGAATAGGAGGAGGACCTCATCCTAACATGAGCGAATACTAACTATATTAGGAATAAGAGAAGAACCTCATTTTGACACCTAAGGTGGGAGAAAGATCTCATCCCGACATGGAGGAAAACCTTCAGTTGCCTAAAATAGGAGGGGGGCATTTTTCGATAATCATTCCAATGAAAGATGAAGTGAAGAAAATAAAGAAGTTGACAAGCATCAAATCCACACCAAGCAAAAAAGACAATCGAAGAAAACATTGCTTTGTTGAAGTAGAGGTTCGTTACAAGGCAAAGGTCCACGAGGCCATTTACAAAAAGAGAAGAGAGAAAAAGAAGAAAAAGGAAGGCAGAGTTATTGACAGACATTTAATCCACATAAAGTGAAAGTGAGAAAAGATGTCATTTCATTAAAATAAAAAATGGGTACAAAGTAAAGGTCTGCAAGATCAGTTACAAAGGTAAGAAAGAAAAAAGCCAAAGTTCTAAGAGGGATCTGATCCCTCGGCCTTCGAACTGCTAGCCATCATCAGGGATTCTTTCAAGATAACAATCTCTTTCTTAAGCTCTTTTCTTCTTATCAAGTTGTCAGAAAACATTCTGTTAGTCCTTTGATAGTTTTCTTCTGACACTCGCGGTCTTTT
The DNA here is from genome assembly GCA_006176705.1 of Cocos nucifera. Lineage (NCBI taxonomy): Eukaryota > Viridiplantae > Streptophyta > Magnoliopsida > Arecales > Arecaceae > Cocos > Cocos nucifera. The sequence continues at coordinate 161,745 of QRFJ01001658.1, read as the reverse complement.
TCTCAGAACTTTCGATTTAGCTTTAACATCCTTGACAGCTTGTTGTTTGCAAACCAACTGAAGCTTCAATCACTAAACTTCGACTTTCTCATTCCCAATCGACTCTGAGAGTTTGCCCGCGACCCATTTTAGAGAGACAAGCTCCTCCAACTCCCTACTTGTACTGGATCGATAACCATCGATAAGCTACTATTAAAGCCGAGCCACCTCCCAATTAGTAGCTCGGAGCTATTGCTTAAGCTTGGATATCCTCCCACACCAGCCCGATCGGTATGTCTCATAGGTAGACTCAGCATCGTACAACTACTTCTGGAGCATAGAAAACCTTTGAGACCAATCCCATTTGTACTGGGCTTTGTCGAAAGACCATGGCAAACTCCTCTCCAATAGCTAAATTTTCTCTATCGCCGCCTTGAGCTGAACTTCGAGGGAGTTGACCTTCGCTGTCAATGTCCAAGACTTATCGCTGGTGCTTTTCTTAAGTTCGGCCAACTCTGTCTCGAAGTTATCTTTCTTAATGTTGAAGCTTATAAAATTTTTCATGTATAATTTACGGAGGCGAGTGACCTCAGTCATTTCCTTTGAGGTATTTTTTTTGGATCTCTGAAGCTCATCTTCCATCTTCTTCAACTTCTTCTTTAGGTGATGAATTTTTCTCTTTAAATTTTTGATTATGGATCTTAAAGGGATGCCTTGAGGTAGTGGCTGGGTCTCAGTTGGAGATGACTGGTCTTGGCTACAATTACTAGAAGGATTCTAAACAACATCCACCATGACACAAGTGTAAAAAAAAGAAAGTTCATTTTCATTTCTTAAAGTATTTAGCATACAAAAATAAAAAAGAAAAAAAATACAGGTTGACAAAATTTTTTAGACCTCGGTTGGTATAGAAGCGGGCAAGGTCGGTGTATTTCCTGCAACTTCAGGCTCTAGGCTGGGCTCAGGAGCTCCAGCTATAGGTTCGGGAGCACCCGAGGTAGGTTCAATGGTAGGAGAGGTAGCATCAGCATTGGAGGGACCGGCTTCTTCGTTGGGTTCATCTATCAGAAGGTCGAGGTTCACCTCTAGAAAGTTCTTTACAATCCTCCTCATGTAGATATCGAATCCCTCCAAGAAAGCTTCCTAAGCAAACGCGATCTTGATGTCCTCTATAGCTTTGGAAGACTTGAAGGCTTCGACAGCCTACTTCCATTCAATGCCAATCTCCTCTTTCAGCTCCTTCTTCTCTTATGCGAGAATCAAAGCAACCTTCAATCCCGTAGAAGCCTCTTCTTCTCTTCGCAATGCCTCCCTCGGGTGCTCAACTTTAGCAGTCTGGATCTTGGAGGCCACCTTCAAGCAATCGACCCAAGCCTAAACTTTCCCGACCTCCGCCTGAGCCTCTTGAAGGGCTCAGGAAGCCTCAGCGTAGCGAAGATCAGCTACCTTTGAATGGGAAAACAAACAATGGCCCAGCTATAGGATGAAAAAATAAAAATTAAGTCAGAACTTCGGAAGCGCATCCTCCATTTGAACAAGTTCGAGTGAGACGGTTACCTCAAGGTAGGTAGCGAAGGATTCATCAAACCTCTTTGCATCCTTCTTCTAAATCATCTTGTCAATAATATGTGGGAGAATGTTGCCCCACATCAAAAATTGGATGACCTTCCAATCATCCAAAGAATCCTGCTCCTGATCAGAGCCCTTACTGCTAGAATGCCCGACCTTCCTTCTGACCTTTTTAGCGATGGTATTTTTCTCTTTTTTCTTCTTCCTCTCGACGACTTCCCCCCATTTGGTAGAGGTGGGGAGGGTGGATTCGTCGGGCAGGGCCAGACTTGATGTCGCCACATTGGATTCCTGGGCGGGCGATGCCTGGATTAGCACAACCAGGACCAGCTCTTCAATGCGGGCCTTCTTTGATGTCTTCCTAGTAGAGTTGCCCTTTCTTTTGAGGGATCTGATTCCCTTCGATAAGCGGTTTCACTCCTTGGGAGTCATTTCTATGGTAGAAAATATTAAAGTCAGAGAAAAGAATGTTACATAATTGACTAGCTAAAGAGGACTATCTGTTGGATCAAGAGGACTAAGATCGAGATTAAATAAGATCCGTTCATTTAGAAGTCTAGATATTGGGGGAGCTCGGTAGTTCTTCAATTTATTAGCCGAGTCCCGATCCTCCTTCTCGAGCCTAGGGGCTTGGCAGACTGAATCCCTCATGTCTCGCTAGGAAGAATGTCCTAACTCTAAAGAAGGATACGAAATGAAGAAGAACTTCTCCTTCCAGTTGTGAATGATAGAAGGAGCGCTCTTAAGCAATTCCTTCTTACCAAATTGAGGAGACACGTACCATCAATTTTTGGTAGTAGGGTGATGTTTAAAGGTAAAAAAATTATGAAATAAGAAAATGGTAGGTCAGACTTCAGCCAAGATGTATAAGGAGAGAAATCCTATGATGAACCTGAATGAATTTGGGGCCATAGAAGCGAGGGGGATATTCAGGAACCTAAACAGGTCTGCTATGAAAGGAGGTAATGGCAACCGAAGTCCCGCTTGGAGGATTTCAACATATAAACAAGTTTGGTCTGGAGGAGGTGAGCAAGCTTGGTCATCAGAACCAGGAAGTTCGAGTTTGTATTCAGAAAAAAATCCAAATTGAATTCTGATCAGAAAAAGATCCACATGGTGAAGTTTATAAGGAATGGTGCTGGGGATGAAGGAAGGTCGAGGTATTTCTATAGGTCTGAAATCTATATGGGAGGGATCCATAAGTGCTAGATAAGCTGAATTCTTAGAACAAATTGAGCAGAAACCTTGAGTGGACATTTGGATCGAACTAAATTAGAAAATCCTCTAAAAAATTAAAAAAAATTGAATTCAAAGCCTTCTCAAAGAAACTGAACGAACAGAGATACAAAAGTATCAAGAAAGATTTTGAAACTAATCTAAATTGATTGAGAAGAGTGGGGAGATGGCGAGCTTGCCCGAATTCAAGTGAAAGAACTCCTAGGACTGAAGAAAATGGTGATGGAAGCTGGAGCTCTCGAGTAGGAGGAGAAAGAAAGCTGGAGGAAGAAGAAGGAGATATCGATCGAAATAAAACCCCAAAGGAAGAAGATGAGCTTAAATACCCATAGAAGCCTAAGACAGTTATAATTGCAGGTCCTTTTCGATCGATCTTGGGTCGATGCGTGTCTTGCTCATCATGGCAGAAAGCTGGCGACGGGTAGAGATTTAATTGCACCGCGTCTTGGGCAGCGCTTTGACGGAAGCTTCAAAAATTATCTTTTTGGACCACCTCACATTCAAAAAAATTTCAGCACCCATGCAAATGATGTCGAAATTCTCTTCCTGGTGGGTGTGAGAAGTTTGAAAGAACTTTGGCACTCATATTTTCTTACTCCTTTCTTTTGAACCTCGAACTCGGGAGTAGGGAGGCTTGTATTGGGTGTAGACCCTCTCCTATCGAAGTCCAGAAAGATGTCAGATCTTGGAACGACCTAGTCTGGCGACAGTGGCTATGGCCACCTTTACTCAATGACTCTAGAACCGGCAAGGACCTCATTGTCTACGTGAACTCCATCAACCGTATATCCTTTGAACTCCCGCTGATCAGATTCCTTCCAAACTCTTTCAGTGGGTCTCCTCCTGGATCTCAGCAGTAGATCTTTCTCTAGATGACCCTCTTCAGTAGCACTTCCACTGGATGAACTTCTCCAAGCTGCCCTCTTTTCGGATGATTTTCTTTATTTGGGTTCCTCCATTAGAACTCCTTTCAGCCTCCAGCCTTCCAGACTTCTTCAGCAACGCGCCTTTCGGACTCCTCCAATCAAACTCCATCTAGTGGCCCAAAGGGCTTGTCGGGGGCAAGATACCCCTCATCAAAGTTCTTGATTGTCGAGTCGGGGGCAAGATACCCCTCATCAAAGTTCTTGATTGTCGGTCTCGTTTCTGCTAGAATTTGCTAATCTTCTCAGAGATGAGTTCATGCTACAGAGCCTCCCGAATGCACACCGAAGTTTGGCGGCATGATCTTGAATGATGAAGGAGAATTACTGCTATACTAATCCTATCCTTTGACTGAAGACGAGTAATGGGACCTAAGCTATTCTCCTTCTAGATGAACTCCTCCCATTGAACAACTTTCGGATGATCTCCCTCTAGTCGCTAGGCAAGCTTTCTTCAGTTGACCTCCTTTCGATGATCTTCTTCCAGTCACTAGGCAAGCTTCCTTTAGTCGACCTTCTTCCAGTCGATCTCCTTTCAGCCATCTAGGAGGACCTCATCACTCGCATGAATTTAACCTACCAACTCAATGTGAATCAACTTATATGCGAACGACCTCAAAGGAGTCCGAATCTCTCAAAAACTGTTGAGATCTAAAAGTTCCTCACTATTGACGTCTACCTCATCTGAACTTCAACTATTAAATTTCAGCGGACCGACGCGTTGTGACACCGGACACTACTCTTCATAACAAACTCCACATGGCTTGAGCGGCCCACTACCAGGTGGTTATGGTCGTCATTATCAGTTTGTTACATGTTTTATCTATAAAAGAGACCCTTCAGATATATTTTCTTTAAGCTCTCATCTCCTTCCTAATACTCTACCTCTCTGTTTCTTGAGCACTTCATTCTAGTGGGCCGAAAATTTATTTGAGCATCGGAGGATCGTATCGAAGCCACCCACCTCCGATTTAGACTTTGTTTTGCAGATTCTTTCGTTGGCCGCATCATTCCAGCTCCAGCTACCTTCGGCATCCTTGCATATTTTTGCACCAATAGATTGTAATCTTGAGAAAAGGACCCTTGATATATTAATGAATTATTTATCTTTAATTATCTTTACTTTACCTTACTTTGAGATAACTAGTAGGATTCTACATTAGGAGTAGTGGTAACAGTAGATATCTTCAATCGTAGCTACGACTATGCCCTATCCAAACATATCCATTTTTTTATGGATGGTGTGATGGTAGTGAATGTTCTTGAGGGTTAATGTATAAGGATTCATGCTATTCAATTCATCTTTCTTCAATTATTTCTTTTCGACTAATCCAACACCTGTGGTATGCTTGTGCATCTACCTAGCCTAGGCACGAGACTTGTAACCACTCTCCGCCTACTAACTAGATTATGTTGGGATGACTGTCTCCCTCTAGATGGTCAAAGTAGGAGCTGATGCCAATAATTTTCTAGTATGCTTGGTGGGATCTCATTGCATAGCTACTACTATGCTGTTATATTCAGAGATTGATGGAATGGTTAAGAGTAAGGTAATTGCCATGCTAAGGCCACTTATAGAGCGATATATAATCATCTTCAATTTCAATGGTAGAACATATTTAAAGACTTATCTTGTTGTGGAAAGTTGATATTATATACCACAATATGTTTCGGTGTATAATATGGTGGAATCAACTGATTGTGTCTGTATGGTAGATCAATTGACTTATCAATAATTATGTTATGAAAATATTAGTATTTGTAAGAAACCTGACTATCAAGTTTCAGCATATTAGAAGAAAGAGATCAAATTTTATCTTGTGGAGCCCTTGAAATCTACAAATCGAAGTCATAAGGAAAAGATTCTGCAAGAGAATGCAAGAGAAAATTGTAGCACATAGGTAATCAATGATGCTTCGATCAAAATTAGGCTAATATTCAAGCCTGAGATAGGTTTCAGTCATATTGATTTGCGAATTACTGTTAGGAGAAATATCGATGGAATCATATAGATATTGATTCTTTTACTAGAGTTGGATGTCCTCCAATGGTAACAAATGGAGGACAATAATTCAACTTAGATTATGATGCAGCTTGCCTTTATTCTAAAGGCTTGTGGGCAACCATCTCCGAGGGTACCATTACCTTTTCTTTATGAGTAGCCATGCATATCAAATTATGTACCCGAATAGCCATGCATACCAAATTATATGCCATAGGGCATCAACCATATTATTAGGCACCTTTCCCTCCAAATCAGCCATATCTGCCATACCTATGGATTTGGTGGCAAGCATGGCAATGGAACTTATCTTTGCTAGATCCTCCATGATTTCTACTAGCTGCTTAATTTCAAGCCTTGCTTCTATAAGCTCCTTTGTGTTCTTCACGCAGGTCGAGTTAAATGATATCTAACTCCAAAATTGGGCCAATGGATGTGGTATCAGATACATCTTCTCACCCTCTAGACCATTGATTGATAGGATATGGAGGATATTATTTACACCATATCTATACCGATGACTTTGAACATGATACACAAAGGGAGGTGTAGGCCAAAATACTAATGATGCAAGCCAAATGTATGTGATGTAAATCTAAGGGAGTAAGAGTTTTCAACTCATGATAAGATTTTAGTGGAATGGCATCCAAGGATGGTAGTTATACCCATCTCTCCATTACTTATAATGTGGTAGTAGTGGGGCAGCTATACCTAGTTTTCCACCATCTATGATGTGGGAAGAGAGTAGTTATATCTATCTTCCCACTACCCATGATGTGAGAGGAGGGATAGCACCACCTATTATGTATGATAATAGTGGGATATACAATACATAATAGCAATGATAAGTGTCCAAGATATGTAGTAACATCCACTTAATATTTATTAGGAGCTACTTATAAATCTTAGATTGTAATGGTAAGAAAAAAAATCTTCAACACATTAATGAATTCAATTTATGTTTAATTATCTCCGCTTTACTTTTACTTTATTTTGAACTTAATACCAATAGAATTCTATTTTAGGAGTAGTAACAACAATGGATTTATTCAATTATAGCCCTGACTATATCCTATCCAAATTCATCCATCTTTTTTGATAGATAGCATGATAGTAGAAAAAGTTCTTGAAAGTTAAGATATCTAGAGCCACGTTATTCGAATCATCTTTTTTTGAGTACCTCTTTCTGGCTAATCCAACAATGGCATGCCCCACTTTCTGCCTACTAAAAAATTTCTTTTGGCAAATTCTTCTATCTCCAGACGATCGAAATGAGAGTCGGTGTGAACACATATACTACTAGTTAACATATTTTCTTTACTATGTTAAGTGGGAGGTTTCCTACTTTATATTGTTGTTGTGGATGATTTGACAGGGAAAGTGAGAATTGATGCGAACACATGTACTACTAGTTAACATATTTTTTAAAATATATTTAGTGAGAGGTTTCTTACAAAACATTTTCATTACTGTAAATGATTATTGGAATTTCATAATTTATTTCTTTTGCTTTTCAATGAAAAAAGGGCCTCTGTAATCGATTTTTTATTGTATTTTTCCATCAGCCACCTTTTTAGTGATTCAAAATTTTAATTAATTTATATTTGTATTAACTATTAGGAATAGTATTCCAAAGCCAATCATTAGCTTATTGATGGTTGAGCTAATTTTATAATTATATATGAATTAATAAATAAATAAAAGTTATTTTGATATTTTTAATCATAAATTTTTTTTTATCTTCTAATGAATTTTTGTGTTGTGGTGAAGTCCTTAGGACTATTTAGAATTGACAAAAAAGGATTTATCGTTTAGTCCTTAAACTTGTTTGCGATCAAATGATACATTATTAATGATGACAATATTTATCGAGTATTGATCGTTGTGTACTATATAGATTGATTGTTCTTTTAACTAAGAAGTGTGGAGATACTAGTATAGCATGTAGGTGAGATGTAAGGATACATCTGCATTGAACATAACCGACTTTGAAGCTTTTCTATTATCAAGATTTACTCTGATAGGATATGGGTATAAGTGTTCCTCTGACCTGAGATCACCATGGTGACTTTCAAGCAACACACTATGCTTTAGTGTCGGACTATCTGAATTTCTAATTCAATGATGAAAAATTTTTGGACACAGTCAAGTATTTGAGGAGTCGATGTGTGAATCAAGATGAGATTAACCACTCCAATTTAGGAGCTATGTTCAATTATATTTTAATTTAGCAAAGCCTTGGCTAGGGTAGTCTTAGTGAAGAGTCATAAGACTGATTGCATTGAGACATGATTTGGATGTACCTTTTAGGGTTGGTAGTTGAACTCTGAGTTATCCTATACATAGAGATTAAAAAAATAAGTTATGCGGTAACTATATTCACGTAGGAATATATTGTGATTGTGACTATTCGATCTATCCAGATGTCAGATATCATTGCTAGATGATTACTTTGATTAGTATAGGAATTGGTTCCTATGCTATCGACTTAGGTTCGAACTTACGGGATCACACACATTAGAGATTTCTACCTGATCTAATGGTTGATGAAGAGTTTCACTAGACTGAAACTCTATGGTCAAGAGTTTCACTAAACCAAAACTCTTCGATCGAGAGGCCTACTGGGTTAGGACTCTAAGTTCTGCTTGTCTGAAACTTTGTGGTCAAGAGTTCTACTGGACTGGGACTCTGTGGTCAAGAGTTCCACTGGACTAGGACTCTTTAATCAAGAGTTCTACTACACTGAAACTCTAAGTTCTACTTGTCTGAGACTCTATGATCGAGAGTTCTACTGGTTTGAAACTCTGTGATCATGAGTTTCATTCATTTAGAATACCAGGGTCAAGAGTTCCACTGGTTTGGGACTCTTCGATTGAGAGTTTCATTTTGATGAGACTCTGTTGCCTGGACACTCACTAAATTTAGACTCTATATTTTTAAGAGATTTAATTAGTAATTTGATTGCTAATTAATTCAATTTGATTGAGTAATAATTTTTGGATTAAGTTCAATTGAATTGGATTCAGTTGGGTTTGACCCAATTAGGTTCTGAGATGACCTAATCGTCGAGGAGGTTTGATCCTTGATTTGATCAAAATTTAGACTTAATTAATTTTTGATTTAATTAGAATTTAATTAAACCTAATTAAGCCTAAATGAGTTGGATTTAATCTGATCTAATTAGGCCTAACCAAATTGGTTTGGGTTGGTTCAATTAGATAAGATGAATTAAGACTAGTTTGACCTAGTCTTCCCATGTGCTACCTCACCACTTTTTGTGCCATCCCATTCTCCACGAGAAAGTATTTATCATGCATTTTTTTCCATGCAAGAGAGGGCATGCACCCCTCCTTTCTCACGCACCAATTGGATAAGAATTGGTTGATTGCATTCAAATTCAAATAAGAGTTTGAGTTTGAATGAACCAACCCCTTATCTTATCCTTCCACGCCATCTCCCTTGTGTTTGCACCCTTATTTAATCCTTGGAATTTTTTGGATGCATGAACATCTGAAAGGAACTCTCCTCTGCATGCATGAGCCCTCCCCTTGCATGAGAAAAATTAGAGAGAAGAAAAAAATAGAGATTGAGTGATGGTGCTGTCCTTGAATTCTGATCTAGGTTTTGGAGTGCAATTTCTTGAGATTTAAGCGTCAGATCTTCACAAAAATTTTTGGAGAGCCTCCTCAACCTCTCCTCTACCTCTTCTACTGATTTAGAGCATCCAAAGATTTGGTGGAGGAAGATCGAAGCATTCGATCAGATTTAGCCTTCAAGACCATTCTGCATCGAGCTAGCACTTGGAAGGTGCCTATTAGGATCAAGACCTCGTGTGGACCATTTGTGGAGGCTAGACATGCTATGTGGCTACATCATGATGATTAGATCTTTTCAATGATGATTAGATTGTAGTGATCGACTACCTATAAAAAGATAACATATTTTGAACACGTAAAGTAGTAAAACTATTTTACTACTTCTGATAGTTTTTTATTTTTAGATTTTCATGCATACATGTCATATTAGATCCTAGATTTATAAAATTTTTAGATCAAATTTATAGCTCTAAAAAAATTAATTAGATTAATTTTTAATTTTATTATATTTAATTTTCAAAAAAAAATTAAAAGTAGAGCTAGAAACCCTGCATACTTTTCATCAATGGTATCTGAGCATCCAGGTTATTTAATGTGATATATATGCATGCTTAGATTATTTTTTAGGTTAGATCTAAATAATAATATAATTTTTAAACCTAAAAATAAAATCATGATTACATGGACTAAAGGTTATCTTGCTGTAAGGTTTATCCCTTACAGTGAAAAGATTGTCTTGATACATTGCTGATCTAGAATATTGATCATAAAACTTCAGATCTGATCTAATATTTTTTTATGATTTGATTGAAAGAATTTAATCTAATTTTTAATCATGGATTAATGTTTAGATTAGATCTAAATTCATTCATGATTTTTTATATAAGTGTACATAGATTTGGATTAAACCCTATAACTAGTACTATTTGTGAAATGAGCCGATCCATTTTCAAAATGAGTTGACCCATTTAGTGAACAGTGTTAGATTATGAAAGAACCTTTCAAAACTTTGGAAAATATTTTTGAAATACCGAACCCCAACCCTCAGCATAACAACTTAATTAAAAATTAAGTACGATGAATTAGGGTCTAGAATTATGAATTAAAGATCCTAAGTCATTGATTATAAAATTTGGATTATTGGATTAGATGAATTAGGTCTATTAATTGGGTTAGACCTAAGGTTAGTTAAAGAATGGACTAAATTAGAGTAATTGATTAAATCTAACCAAATATTGATTTAGATTAGGTCAAGAACTCTTTAGACTCAATTACAATAGTTGTAGTTGGTTAAGTCTATGCCTTTAACAAGAACTAAATGGACTTGATTCATGGCTACGTAGTCGAATCTAAAATTGCTAGGTTGGTCAAATTAAAACTATTGAACCGGATAGTGTCTAAGATAAGTTTGGTAGTCCAAACCAATGATTTTTAATTGAGAGCTACTCGCATTGATTCGATCTTTGATGAGTTAATGGCATATCTCTTCCACTGATCTCACTTACCTGGCCATCTCGATGAATTAGGTTTTAATTAGATCACTTGGTGATTTAGGCTCACCCATGTCAATTAGGTAAATCAATATGATTGATTTTGGTGCTCCTAATGTCGGCTTGAATTAGGCCCTTTTTTATTTGACTTGGTGAAGTTAGTGGGAGGATCAAAATTGGCTGATTAATATTCTTTTCTCTTCTTAAAATGACTTAATCAAATTTTCTAAAATTATTAGATTCTTAAAAATGATAAAATTATGGTGATAACTAACTTATAGCCTCCCATTAAATTGAGTGATAATGGATCCATTAGTTTAATAATCATTGAAGGCCCAAAGATCTGGTGCTTATTAACTAATAAAATTATCATTTATAATATGATGATTTGGTCATGTCTTTTTAATGATGGTCAGGTTGGCAGGCCAAAGTCGGATCTGATCATTTGTTGGTCAGATGTACCAAATATGGTCATGTTAATGGTTAGACCTAACCATATCTTTTCAGTGGAGGCCAAAACCTACTGATTAGGTTTTCAGGGCAAAATTGAAATACTAGATGTTGTTTAAAAAAATAATTGACTATGAACCTATTCATTGATGCACATGGGTTGACCGACCAAAGTTGAGCTCGTATCCACTAAAAAATTAAGATAATTTCTTGAATTAGAGGTAGAGGCTACCAGTTCATATAAAATAATAGAAGAATCTTTAGACTAAAATTCAAATCTTTAGACTAAATAATTTATATACTAATTAGATTTGATTTTTCTTTATTGTGCAGCTATGGCCACTATCCTATCGCTCCAATCATTATTGGATAATGACAAACTTATGGGACCCAACTTCGATAGCTGGTATCGAAAGTTAAAAATCATCCTAGAGCATGAGCGGATCTTGTATGTATTGATTGATCCAGCACCTGAGGAGCCAGCCCCAAACGCTAGAGGGATGGTTAGAAATACTTACCAAAAGTGGCTCAATGACCGCATCACCATTTGGTGTATTATGCTGACGGCGATGAATGATGAGTTCAGCCGTAGGTTTGAGAATGCCCAATCTCAGGAGATGCTTTAAATGCTGAATGACTCCTTTGACACACCTGATGACGTTGAGAGGTACAAGACTAGTTATGCCATTTTCAACGCTCGGATGAGGGATGGGGTGTCAGTCATCGATCATGTATTGTACATGATCAAGATGATTAAGCACTTGAGTAAGCTGATTTTTTCCTACATGAGCAGCTCGAGAAGGATGTGATCTTAAATTCTTTGCCTAAGTTCTTCCTTCCTTTCCTTACTTATTTTCGAATTGCAAAGCTCGCGTGAACTATCATGGCTTATTAGGATTGCTGTAGAACTTTTAGAAGGATCACCAACTCCATAAGAAGATGGTGAATATAGTGGAAGGATCTTCTTCTAGTCATCGATCCTTTAAGAAAGAAAAGAAGAATAACAAAAAAAAAATAAGAAGGTACAGTCGCATGCTGGGATGTTTGCACAGGGTCAGACTAAGAAGTGTAAGCCCGATCAGAGTCAGACGGAGTGCTTCTTTTGCAAGAAGCAAGGACATTGAAAGAGAAACTATCCTTAGTACATTATCTTTCTAGACCCAAATAGGCTGAGGAAGAAGCAAGCAGTTGCTAGGCAAGATAATTATATGATAGTACTTTGCAACTTCTCAATATATGATACTAGTGCTTGGGTATTAGATACCGAAAGCTCTTATCATATCTATAATTCGATGCAAGGCTTGTAGGTCAGTAGAAGATTTGATGAAGATGAGAGTTCTTGAACGTTGGAGATGGAAGATAAATTTTAGTTCCAGCTTTAGGAATCATAAATCTTTTAATCAATTCTTATAAAGTTGTTCTTAGTGAATGTCACTTCTGCCTAAATTTTTTATTGAATATTATTTTTGTAAGCCTTTTGGCCAAAAATAGTTATGAATTTTTAATAAATTTTTTTTAATATCATTTTGAATGATGTTACAATTTATGTTGGATAATTGAATAATAGTATTTATTTATTTATTATCAGAGCCTGTTAATATGGTCCAGTCCTTCAGTAAACGTCTTAGAATAGATGATGTGTCTAAAGTCTATCTTTGGTACTATAGGTTAGGACATATCAACAAGAATAGAATAAACATGTTGGCTCAAGAAGAAATTTTTGAACTTGGTGATTGTGAATCACTTCCGATCTGTGAGTCCTATCTTCTTGGTAAAATGATCAAGTCACTTTTTACTGAAAAGGATGAACGAGGTAATGAACTCCTCGATCTAGTACATACTAATGTATGTGGACCCATGAGCTCAAGTACTAGAGATGGATATTTCTATTTCATAACATTCATAGATGACCTATCAAGGTATGGATATGTCTACCTAATAAAATACAAATCAGAGTCATTTGAAATGTTCAAACTATTCCATAATGAGATAGAAAAGCAATCTGGAAAGAGTATTAAAACTCTTCAGTCCAACCGAGGGGAGGAGTACCTTTCTAGCGAATTTTTGACGTATCTAGAAGAGAATCAAATTCTCTTTCAATGAACTTCTTCTGGAACACCATAGTATAATGGTGTGTCTAAAAGGAGGAATCGGATCTTATTGGATATGGTTCAATCCATGATGAAATTTTTTGATCTGCCAATCTTCTTATGGCGATATGTGCTCGAGTCAACTTGTTACATTCTAAATAGAATTCTGAGTAAGTCTATTTCCAAAATACCAAATAAGATATGGACAGCGCGTAAGCCAGTACTCTCGCATCTTAGGATTTGGTGGTGTCCGACTTATGTCAAACATTTAGTAATGGACAAACTTGGATCTAGGTTTGGCAAGTGTAATTTTATAGGATACCTAAAAGAGATCAAAGAATATTACTTCTACCTCACTGATGAACAAAAGGTGTTTGTCAGTCTTAAGACAATCTTCTTAGAAAAAAAATTTCTTAGTGAAGAAACTAATGCCTCTAAGATCGAACTTTAGGAAGTTCGGTAGGTAGAAAAATCATCACAAGTAGCTGAACCTAAATCAGATTTGATTAGATCAAACTCGGAGCATAGTGAACCTACATCCTTAAGGCGGTCTGGTAGAGTACCACGTCAGCCGGATAGATACTATGATTTCTTGATTTGGAATGGTGATCCTATCGAACTCGATGAGAATGACGAGGATCCAGTCATCTATATGAATGCAATGCAGAGATTTGACTCTTAAAAATGGCTTGAGGCCATGAAATCCAAAATGAATTTCATGAAGGTCAACGATGTATGTACATTGGTTGACCCATCCGAAGGGATAAAATTCATAGGATGTAAGTGGGTCTTCAAGAGAAAAAGAGATGCAGATGAAAAGGTGAAGATCTATAAAGCTTGTCTAATTGCTAAGGGGTATCATCAATGTTATGGTATTGACTTAAAAGAAAATCCTGATTTTTCGGATCAGGTTCGTTCAGATCTGATCGGATCAAGAAATATATTTCAAAAAATTTTCTCTTTGATTTGAATCAGATCTAGGATGTTTCAGATCTGATCTTTATTATTCTAATAATTAATATAGAATCTTGATAAATTAAATCAAATTTAATTTACCTTGATGTAGGGTAATCGTATTATCCATTGATGATCCTGTAAGCAATGGAAGGTTCTGGATCTAGCCACGCAAGTGCCTGGCCCCTACCAGTATCCACTCGGGCTGGATCTGGAGATCCTCTTCTTCTCTATCACGTCTTCAAAAATTAGATCTAAATCTGATTTGGAGGATCTTCAAAATACCTTTCGAAGATCAGCAGTCGTCCTTTGCAGTAGCGCAGCCTTCTAGCTTTCTGTCACCTTTCTCTTATTTGGATTGCACCAACTAAGATCCCAAACTACTTTGGGCATGGAGAGGAGAGGGAGAAGATGGGCTTGGCATGGAGGAGGAGGAGAGAGCCAGCCTTGGGACATGGGAATTGTGTTCTCTTTTTGAGTTGGGCGCAGGGTCTTATTTATAGACTATGCGTGATCCAACTCCTCTTCTACACAACCAATCACAACCCTTTATAAAATCAGATCTAAATCTGATTGGTGGAAATAGAGTCCTTTGGATTTCTCCTTAGATGATGCCTAAGACCAGTCAAACTTAGTTCTTAGGAGGAATTTATTTGAAATCCAAAAAGGAGATGGAGTCCCTATCCAACAGGGACTCCTGGGTGCCTCCAGCTTGGGCACACGCCAAGGGTGGCATGCACCCTCCTCCTTATCAGGTTTTGATAGGGGGACAAGCTCCCACCAGCTCTCCAATAGGTGCATTACATATGGATAGAAGTCAAAGTGTCAATGGTCAACAATTGATCAGTCAAAGGTCAACTTTTGACCAAAGTCATAGGACGAGAAATGACAGATGACCAAAAATGGCAGGTATTGTCTTACAAAATAAGATAACCCTTTTCTGATCTGGACAGGCTCCAATCAGACCAAGTGAAGGCCTCTGATCGAGCATAAACTCTTTTGGCTCAGTTAGGATAACTATTTTTGATAGTAAAAGAAGAACGTTAGGTTCAATCAAGTGCTAGCATGATTTTCTTGAATCTAATTGAATCTCATTCAGAACAATTGAACTGGATCAGTTCAATTGATGATCACCAGATTCAAACCCTTATTTGTGTGATCCAGTTAGGTTCAGTTCTGTATGGTAATGGGATATGTCATGATCTCTATCATCAACATCATCGAAACTCCTTTCGATGGATCAGAACTCTTCTGATTCGAATAGCTAGAATGATCGATCATCTAAATCATTCTAATTGCTCCCAAAATCCACCAGTGACACCTAGCAGTATATGGTGGCAACCCATTAGAGCTGAATGCGAACCTCTTGGTGCAGCTATCTGTGTGATTAAGTTCTTCTATCTTGAGCCCCGATCAGATTAGGGTTAAGGTGAATTCGTCAAACCCTAGTTTCTATCATATGATGTAATCTTCGATTCAAGTCCGATGTGAAAGGCTAAATAGAAACTCTTTCTATTATTTCACTCTGCCATGGTCATGAACTTCTGGACTTGATTCTCATCATCATCATAGGGCTGCTCCTCTACCACCGAGGTAGATAGATTCCATCTTGATGCAATCCAGTTTCTACAATGAACATGATATAGCCAACATACACCCCAGGGTTCCGAATGGCTAAGAGACTGAGTAATGGTGTAGTCAAACTATAACACCCTCAAGGTAAACTATCGATGTACCTCAGGTCAAAGAACCAGACACACTACTGTAGCATCGAGTCAGTCATTGACGAGAAGGTAGACTTTTTATTGACTACTCGAGGTGGTCACGCTTAGTGCCCTCGTTCTCTAACGAGTTTCTGTACTCTCGCTCTGATGTCTCCACACCATAGACTCAAGACTCATCTACTAAAAAGAAGTGATTCTACACCAACCTTCCAGATCAATCACCATCCTTGTGATGATCCTATGATCGGGAGCATTTTATGAGTTAATAATGATTATTCATTTATTAAATTTTCAACTCTTGAAAATATGAATTATCATTACCAATAACTCAAAGGATGTATCATAGACATTAAATACACATATGTGATAGAGAATAATCCATTTTATTGATTATAGTCAAAATTATAATTTTGCCCCTAGAAGTGTATTACAAGTGTCGGCCAATTCTAATTTCTAGAGCACATATATCTAACAATCTCCCACTTATCCTAAAGTCAATTGGCTACAAATCTAAGTCCTATCTTCTCAAGGTGGGCTTCGATCTTTTGTTGTTCCAACGGCTTTGTAAGTGGGTCTGTCACATTATCTGCGGAATTGACTCTCTTGACCTTGATGTAACCCTTCTCGAGGTAATTGCGGACGAGGTGGTATCGTCGCACAATGTGCTTGGATTTCTGATGAGACCTTGGCTCCTTAGCAAGGGCTATGGCGCCATTGTTGTCGTAGTAAAGAGGAATGGCATCTGATGGCATTACTCTAATTTCTGCAGCAAACTTCTTGTATCAGAATGCTTTCTTCATAGCCTCTGATGCAGCGATATATTCTACTTCCATGGTGGAATCTGCTATCACGATTTGCTTGAAACTCTTCAAACTGACAGCACTACCATTGCACACAAACAGACTCCCAGATGTCAACTTTTGATCATCTATATTGGACATGAAGTCCGAGTCTGTGTATCCTTGGACTTGGAGTTCTCCGTTACCAAAGACCAATATCATATCCTTAGTTCTTCTTAAGTACTTAAGGATACATTTCACAGAAGTCCAGTGCTCTTCATCTGGATTTGATTGATATCTGCTTGTGACACTCACAGCATGGGCTATATCAGGTTGTGTACATAGCATGGCATACATGAGGCTCCCTATTGTAGAAGCATAAGAGATCTTGCTCATGCGTTCTATTTTCTCAGGTGTGCTAAGGAAAATTTTCTTGGAAAGATGAATACCATGTCTGAAGGGTATTAATCCCCTCTTAGAGTTTTTCATACTAAACTCTTTAGTACTTCCTCTATGTACATCTTCTGTGAAAGTCCTAGCATCCTATTCGGTCTATCCCTATAGACTTTAATTCCTAGAATAAAGGATGCTTCACCTAGGTCTTTCATGGAGAATTCCTTGACAACCATATTTTGACTGTCGTCAACATGGGAATATCATTCTCAATAAGAAGGATATCATCCATGTACAATACGAGGAAGACAACAGCGCTCCCACTGACCTTTTTGAAGATACATGGTTCCTTCTTCATTTTTGATGAAACCAAACATTTTGATCACATCATTGAAACGAGTGTTCCAGCTTCGAGATGCTTGCTTAAGTCCATATATGGATCTTTGCAGCTTGCAAACCTTGTGATCAGTTTCACTGGATGTGAAACCTAGCGGCTATTCCATATAAATATCTTTCTCAAGATATTCATTTAAGAACGTCGTTTTCACATCCATTTGCCATATTTCATAATCGAAATAGGCTGCAATGGCAAGCAATGTGCGGATGGATTTTAGCATAGCCACTGAAAAAAGGTATCCTGATAGTCAATGCCTTCACGTTGACTATAACCTTTTGCCACTAGTCTAGCCTTGAATGTCTCTACATTTCCATCTGCACCAATCTTTCTCTTGAAGATCCATTTACACCCAATAGGTACTATACCTTCTGGTGGATCTACCAAGGTCCAGACTTGGTTTGAGTGCATCGAGTCAATTTCTGACTACATTGCCTCTAGCCATTTCTTGGAGTCGATATCTGATATCACCTCGTTGTAGATTTTGGGATCATCACCATGAGCACCATTACCTACGAGGAACATTTTCTCTACTTTCTCTGAAATAATACCTAAGTATCTTTTCAGGAGGATGAAAAACTCTTTTCGATCTACGAGGTGGAGGAGGTAGTGTTCTTATTGGCTCAACCTGATTTGGTTCCAATTGGTTCCTTAGCTCATTGTACTTGTGAGACTTTCTCATCAAGCTTAATCTGCTTTCCAATGCCGCTATCTTGAATAAACTATTTTTCAAGAAAGATGGCATGTCGACTCACAATCACATTGTGGTCTTCTGAAATGTAGAAATAGTATCCTAATGACTCTTTAGGATATCCTATGAATCGAGCTCTGAAGGACCTAAACTCTAACTTGTCCGCTTGTTGTCTTTTGACATGAGCCAGATAACCCCAAATTCTGAGATGACTCAGACTTGGTTTCTTACCATGCCATATCTCATACGGTGTGGTAGGAACGATTTTAGAGGAAACCCTATTCAGTAGATAAATTGAAGTTAACAATGAGTGTCCCCAAAGAAAATTAGGGAGGTCTGTGAAGCTCATCATGGATCGAACCATATTCAATAGAGTCTGATTTTTTCATTTTGAAACCCCGTTGAGTTGAGGTGTTCCTGGTGGAGTCCATTGAGAGACTATGCCATTTTTCTTGAGATAGTCTAGGAATTTTTGGCTAAGGTATTCACCTCCTCGATCTGATCGAAGAACCTTAATGGGTTTTTCAGTTTATTTTTCTACTTCATGTCTGAATTCTTTGAACTTTTCAAAAGCTTCAGACTTGTGTCTCATAAGATACACATACCCATACCTAGATAGATCATCGGTAAAGATAATGAAGTAGACAAAATTGCCTCTAGTCGGCACATCAAATGGGCCACACACATCAGTATGTACTAGGGCAAGGAGATCTGTGGCCCTTTCCCCATGTCCTACAAAAGGGAGTTTAGTCATTTTGCCTTGAAGACAAGATTCATAAGTTGGATATGACTCGAAAGTCAACAGACTCAATAGTCCATTTTTCTCCAATTTGTTGATCCTATCTTCTGCTATATGACCTAATCTCAGGTGCCATAGATACCTATCATTTGGACTATCCCTAGGTCATTTGGCATTCATGTTTTGCTTGATAGTTAGAATAGATACATCAATATGTAGCTGATAAAGATCGTTAATAAGGAAATCATTTGCAATTTTATTTCTTTCATAAAGAATGTTACAATGGTCCTTAAAGAAGGTAATCACATAGCCTTCTAGTGCTAAGCATGAAACAGAAATCAAATTCCTACTAGCTGTAGGCACATAATAACAGTCTTTCAAAACTAAGTCTAAACCAGATGGTAATCAAAGAGGATATGTTCCCACGATCACTGCAGTAACTCTTGCTCCATTTTCGATGCGTAGGATCATGTCTCCATCCTTCAATCTCCTACTATCCTCAAGATCCTATGTGAAAGTGCACAGATGAGCACTAGAATCAGAGTTAAGCACCCAACTGGATGCAGAAGAAATCATAAGGTTAGACTCAATAATGAGCATACCTCCAGAAGGACCTTCCTTCTTGTTCTTTAGGGTGGCCAGGTAAGTAGGGCAGTTCCGCTTCCAGTGGCCATCACTGTTGCAATAGAAACACTTTTCTTTGACATCGGCCTTCTTCTTCGGCTCTACCTTCTTCTTCTTTGCTCCTTCCATCTTCTACTTTTTGGTAGACTTTTTTTCTTTTCAGAAGACTTTCTTTTAGAAGAAGTCCATTCTATAGCAAGAACTGAGCCTTTAGAACCTTTCATAGAAAGCTCAGCGGTGACCAGCATGTTCATTAATTCGGCCAAAAAATTTTGAAGTTTATGCATGTGGTAATTCATGATGAATTATCCATATGCATCAGTCAAGGATTATAGAATAACATCATTCTGCAGATCCAAGTCTAACTTCACACCGAGCTTCTCAAGCTCTTCCAAGTCCTTGATCATCATCAGACAGTGATCTTGGATTGACTGCCCATCATGCATCTTAGCCTTAAAAAGTCATTTCGTGACTTGATACTTGGCTGTGCGACTCTGTTCACCAAACATCTCTTACAGGTGAGCCAACATTTGGCGAGCAGTCTCGATATCTTCATGTTGGTGCTGGAGCTCATCAGACATCAAGCCCAACATGTAATATCTGGCCTTATTATCTTCGTCTATCCATTTTTTCAGAGATGCTCTCTATTCAATGGATGGATGGGCTGGTAAGGTGGGAGGGTCCTGGTCCAATACATGGGTTAACTTCTCAGAATCCAAAATAATTTTGTAATTTTTGAGCCAATCTTTGTAATTGGGTCCGATCAATCTATGTGTGTCCAGGATACATGCTAATGGGTTGAACGCAGACATTTTTCTGTAGAGAGTCAAAGATTCTAGTTAGATACTATAATTATGACTTGACCAATTTATTTAAAGATTTTATTTTTAAATAAATTAGCTCTCACTATTTTCTCAGATTCCTACACTTCCTCTGTAGAGATGCAAAAATCTTCATGATTAATGATTTCTAGTGGGTGGTGCGGTCTTACCAACTGACTCATCACCTCACCTAACAGTTATTGGTGATGGGTTAGCCAATGAGTGAACAACTCTTGTTCAATGATTCTTTAATCATAATGCACCCAAACTTGATCTCTAATTCATAAATCTCATCGTATCTAAAATATTGATCCACTCTTTAGTTAAGTCAGACCCACCATTTGCACAAACTGAATTCCTAATTGAGTCTCTCACCGTATCTGAAATATTGAGCCCAACTCATCCTCCAGCCCATAGCATCCAATGCCTAATAGACATGGTTGCATCTTTCCGATGCAACTGAGCCACTGTATCCAGTCGAGAACAATCAACCTCGGAAAGGGCCCGCACATCTACAATGGTGGAAGACCTCAGACTTAATCTTTTCTTAGGGAGAATTGATTCAGGACTCATTAAACTAGACTTGTCATAGTCATAACAATTATGACTAACCTAGTGGCATGGGTTAGCTCAGGATTATTGACCACCTTAGATCAGAACTGAGTCAACAGATATGGCCAGATAAGTGAGATCGGTGGAAGGAATATGCCATTAACTCGTACAAGAACGCATTCAGGTCGAGTAGCTTCCAATTAAAAATCAGTCGATTGTATGTGCCAAACTTACCTTAGACACCAAATTGTTGAGTCCAGAACCAATTGGGTTAGCCTACAATCCAGACTCTAACCTCTGAGCCTAATTAGGTCTTGCTTGATCGTGACTCGATCTTGACCCAGACTTAATCCTATTAGGCTGGTCAATTTAAGCATTGTTGATCCCATCTAACCAACTCTTGATTCGATTTGATCAACCGCTTAGACCTAATTGAGCTATCCAAGCCCGAACCCAGTATTATGAATATGTCTTAGATATGAAATTCTCAATTTTAGATCTAATTAATATTTTATAATCTTAATTTTAATTAAGTAGGGTTCATAAACAAAATATGCACAATAAATCCTAGGGTTTCAGGATCTAGGGTTTTGCAGAAAGTAAGTTTTGGATTTTTGATTAAGGACGAACGCGCAGCACTCCCTACACGTCATAAGAACACCCCATCGGATGGGAGGAGAGGGCCTTTAAACTCTTCTTCATTCTTATGACCGGATGGCTAAGAGGAACGCCTTAATCAGGAACATGCAATACTACAAAATAGTTTTAGATCTGTATCATATATCTCATATACAAATTAGATCTAATCATGGCATATTTTGCATACATCTCATGTATCAAATCATGCATATTTTTAAATCTAAATTATCTCATAATAATCTAAAAAATTAGATTTAAATTGATCTTTATCAAAATAAACTCTAATCTAGACAACTATGTAGAACTATTCTACAACTAGTCTAGACATACATCAATCATATCTCATATGATGTTAAAATTAAATAATTTTTATTTACTATTTTTTTGATGTTATTATAATAATTATAATATAAAAAAATAATAAATAAATAGATCTAAAATATGATTTAATCAAATTAAATTGAAAACATGCAAGACTATTCTATAGAACTATTCTATTTTAGAACTAGTCATGCATATTTTCTAATCTTAGATCCAAATTATTTAATTTTAATTTTTTTGATTTCAGATCTGATCACATCTCATGTGATATCTAAAATTACTTATTTTTTTATTAGAATAAATTTAAAATTAGATCTAAATACTTTAGAATCCTGGCTCTGATGCCAGTTGAAGAAAAATCCTGATTTTTTGGATCAGGTTCGTTCAGATCTGATCGGATCAAGAGATATATTTTAAAAAAAAATTTCTTTGATCTAAATTAGATCTGAGATATTTTAGATCTGATCTTTATTATTCTAATAATTAATATAGAATCTTGATAAATTAAATTAAATTTAATTTACCTTGATGTAGGGTAATCGTATTACCCGTTGATGATCCTATAAGCAGCGGAAGGTTCTGGATCTAGCCATGCAAGTGCCTGGCCTCTATCAGTATTCACTCAGACTGAATCTGGAGATCCTCTTCTTTTCTATCACATCTCTAAAAATTTGATCTGAATCTGATTTGGAGGATCTTCAAAATATCTTTCAAAAATCAGCATTTGTCCTTTGCAGCAACGCAGCCTTCTAACTTTCTGTCGTCTTTCTCTCATCTGGATTGCACCAACTAAGATCCCAAACTACTTTGGGCATGGAGAGGAGAGGGAGAAGATGGGCTTGGCATGGAGGAGGAGAGAGCCAGCCTTGGGGCGTGGGAATTGTGTTCTCTTTTTGAGTTGGGCGTAAGGTCTTATTTATAGACTTTGCGTGATCCAACTCCTCTTCTTCCCAACCAATCACAATCCTTTATGAAATCAGATTTAAATCTAATTGGTGAGAATAGAGTCCCTTGAATTCCTCCTTAGATAGTGCCTAAGACTAGTCAAATTTGGTTCTTAGGAGGAGTCTATTTGGAATCCAAAAAGGAGATGGAGTCCCTGTCCAACAGGGACTCCTGAGCGCCTCCAGCTTGGGCACACGCCAAGGGTGGCGTGCGCCCTCTTCCTTGCCAGGTTCTGATAGGAAGACATGCCTCCACCAGCTCTCCAAATAGGTGCATGACACATGGATAGAAGTCAAAGTGTCAATGGTCAACATTTGACCAATCAAAGGTCAACTTTTGACCAAAGTCAAAGGACGAGAAATGGCAGGTGACCAAAAATGGTAGGTATTGTCTTACAAAATAAGACAACCTTTTCTGATCTGGACAACTCCAGTCAGACCATAGTGAAGGCCTCTGATTGAGCACAAACTCCTTTGGCTCAGTCAGGACAACTTATTTATGATAGTAAAAGAAGAACGTTAGGTTCAATCGAGTGCTAGCATGATTTTCTTGAACCTAATTGAATCTCATTCAGATCAATTGAACTGGATCAGTTCAATTGATGATCACCAGATTCAAACCCTTGTTTGTGTGACCCAGTTAGGTTCAGTTCTGTATGGTAATGGGATATGTCATGATCTCTATCATCGACATCATCGAAACTCCTTTCGATGGATCAGAACTCTTCTGATTCGAACAGCTAGAATGATCGATCATCTAAATCATTCTAATTGCTCCCAAAATCCACCAGTGACACCTAGCAGTATATGGTGGCAACCCATCAGAGCTGAATGCGAACCTCTTGGTGCAGCTACCTGTGTGATTAAGTTCTTCTATCTTGAGCCCCGATCAGATTAGGGTTAAGGTGAACTCGTCAAACCCTAGTTTCTGTCATATGATGTAATCTTCGATTCAAGTCCGATGTGAAAATCTAAATAGAAACTCTTTCTATTATTTCACTCTGCCATGGCCATGGACTTCTGGACTTGATTCTCATGATCATCATAGGGCTGCTCCTCTACCACCGAGGTAGATAGATTCCATCTTGATGCAATCCAGTTCCTACAATGAACATGCTATAGCCAACATACACCTCAGGGTTCCATATGGCTAGGAGATCGAGTAATGGTGTAGTCAAACTATAACACCCTCAAGGTGAACTGCCGATGCACCTCAGGTCAAAGAACCAGACACACTACTGCAGCATCGAGTCAGTCATTGACGAGAAGGTAGACTCCCTAATGACTACTCGAGGTGGTCATGCTCAGTGCCCTCGTTCTCTAACGAGTACCTATACTCTCGCTCCGATGTCTCCACACCGTAGACTCAAGACTCATCTATTAAAGAGAAGCGATTGTACACCAACCTTCTGGATCAATCACCATCCTTGTGATGATCCTATGGTCGAAAGCATTTTATGAGTTAATAATGATTATTCATGTCTTAAATTTTCAACTCTTGAAAATATGAATTATCATTATCATTAACTCAAAGAATGTATCACTGACACTAAATACACATATGTGATAGAGAATAATCCATTTTATTGATTATAGTCAAAATTATAATTTTGTCCCTAGAAGTGTATTACAAGTGTCAGCCAATTTTGACTTCTAGGGCACATATATCTAACATGACTATGATGAGATATTTTTTTCAATGGTAATGCTCAAGTTCATTCTGATTATGCTTGCGATTGCTGCCCATCTAGACTATGAAATCTGACAGATGGATGTAAAAATAGCTTTTCTAAATGGAGAGCTGAACAATGAGGTGTATATGATACAATCTGAAGGATTCACATCCATAGATGAGTCTAAGGTGTGTAGGTTTCAAAGATCTATTTATGAAATGAAGCATGCTTCTTGAAGTTAGAACATATATTTTGATAGGACGATCAAGACATATGGCTTCATTAAGAATGGAGAAGAGCCCTATATATATAAGTGAACTAATGGTCTAGCAATTATATTTCTAGTATTGTATGTGGATGATATTCTCTTAATCGAAAATGATGTCTCTGCATTATAAGAAATAAAGATCTGACTGTCGTCACAATTCTTCATAAAGGATCTGGAAGAAGCTTTCTACATCCTAGAGATGAAGATATATAAGATAGATATAAAAGATTGCTCGAGCTATCCTAGTCTACGTACATTGATACTTTGCTAAAAAAGTTCAGCATGGAGAATTCTAAGAAGGGCTATCTATCGATAGGCCATGAAATTTCTCTCTCAAAGAGGGATTATCCAACAATACCTCAAAAGAAAGAGCATATAAATAGAATTTCATATGCTTTGGTAGTAGGTTCTATCATGTACGCCATGACATGTACACGACTAGATGTGGCATGCTCACTAGGGATAGTGAATAGATACCAATCTGATCCAGAAAAAAATCACTGAAAGATTGTTAAAATCATCATGAAGTATTTAAGAAATACTAAGAATTAGTGTCTTGTTTATGGTGAGTCAGACTTGAAACTCGTAGGATTTACAGACTTTAGTTTCTAGTTTGATCATGATGATAACAAAAATATGTTGGAATATATATTTATCCTTAATGGTAGAGTTGTCTGCTGAAAGAGTTTCAAGTAGCACACTATGATCGACTCAGTTTGTGAGGCAGAGTATGTCACTGCATCAAATGCTATCAAATAAGCGGTGTGGCTGAGAAAGTTCATCACCAAGCTTGGAGTAGCACCCTTCCTTAATGGTCTAATTCTTCTATTTTGCGACAGCTCTAGAGCCATTGCTCAAGCAAAGGAACCGAAGGCACACCAATGGATGAAGTATATTCTACGTCGCTACCATCTTATTCGAGAAATCATGGATTAAGATGACATCGATCTTTAGAAGATCGATGGAAAGAAAAATCTGGCTGACCCATTCACTAAAGTTGTTGTGGTGAAGGAGTTCGATGACTTCAAATCATAGATGGATGTTAGATACTACACCGATTGACTTTAGTCTAAGTGAGAGATTATTAGGAATAGTGTCCCAAAGTCAATTATCAGCTTGTTGATAATTAAGCTAATTTTATAAATATATATAAATTAATAAATAAATAAAAATTATTTTGATATTTTTTATCATAAATTCTTTCATCTTCTAATGAACTTCTGTGTTGTGGTGAGTCCTTAGGACTATTTAGAATCAATAAAGGAGAATTTATCATTTAATTCTTAAACCTATTTATGACCAAATGATATATTATTATCAAGAATGACAACGTTTATCGAGTATAGATCATTGTGTGCCATATAGGTTGGTTATCCTCTTAACTAAAAAGTATGGAAAAACTGGTATAGCATGCAAGTGAGATGTAGAGGTACATTTACACTAAATGTGATCGACTTTGAAGTTTTTCTACTATCAAGATTTGCTCTGATAGAATATAGGTATAAGTGTCCCTCCAACCTGAGATCATCATGGTGACTTTCGAGCTACTCACCATGCTTTGGTACCGAACTATCTAAATTTTTAATTCCGTGATGGAAGATTTTTGGGCATAATTAAGTATTTGAGAAGTCGGTGTATGAATCAAGATGAGATTGACCACTCTGATTCAGGAGCTGTGTTCAACTAGTTTCAATTTAGCAAAGCTTTGGTCAGGGTAGTCCTAGTGAAGAGTCACAGGATTGATTGTGTTGAGACATGATTTGGATATACCTTTCAGAGTTGGTAGTTGAATTTTGAATCATCCTATACATAGAGATCAAAGGAATGAATTATGCGGTAACCATATTTACGTAGATTTTGAGTATTATGATTGCGGCTATTCAACCTATCCAAACGTTGGGTACCATTGCTAGATGGTCACTTTGATTAATACAGAAATTAGTTTCTGTGCTACTGGTTTGGTTCGAACTTGCAGGATCACACACATTAGAGGTTCCTACCTAATCTGATGGTTGATGAAGAGTTTTACTAGACTGAAACTCTATGGTTAAGAGTTTCACTGGACTGAAACTCTATGGTCAAGAGTTTCACTAGGCTAGGACTCTGAGTTCTGCTTGTCTGAAATTTTGTGATCAGAAGTTCCATTGGACTGAAACTCTATGGTCAAGAGTCCTACTAGACTAGGACTCTTCGACCAAGTCCTACTACACTAGGACTCCGAGTCCTGCTTGTCTGGGGCTCTATGATCAAGGGTCCTAATGGTCTGAGATTCTGTGATCATGAGTTTCATTCGTTTGGGATACTGGGGTCAAGAGTTTCACTGGTTTGAGGCTCTTCGATCAAGAGTTTCATTTTAATGAAACTTTATTGCCCGAACATCCATTGGATTTCAACTCTATATTTTTGAGAGGTTTAATTAGTGATTTGATCATTAATTAACTTAATTTGATGGAGTAATGATTTTTGGATTAAGTCCAATTGAATTAGATTCAGTTGGGTTTGATTCGATTAGGTTATGAGATGATCTAATCGCCGAGGAGGTTTGATCTTTGATTTGATTAGAATTTGGGCTTAATCAATTTTAATTTGATTAGAATTTAATTAAGCCTAAATGAGTTGGATTTAATCTGGTCTAATTGGGCCTCACTAAATTGGTTTGGGTTGGTTCAATTGGTTAAGATGAATTAAGACTTGTTTGACCTAGTCTTCCCATGCACCACCTTACTACTTTTTGTGCCATCCCATTCTCTATGAGAAAGTGTTTCTCATGTATTTTTTTCATGCAAGAGAGGGCGTGCACCCCTCCTTTCTCATGCATCAATTGGATAAGAATTGGTTGATTGCATTCAAATTCAAATAAGAGTTTGAGTTTGAATGAACCAACCCCTTATCTTATCCTTCCATGCCATCTCCCTTGTGTTTGCACCCTTATTTAATTTTTGGAATTTTTTGGATGCATGAACATCTGAAAGGAACTCTCCTCTACGTGCGTGAGCCCTCCCTTTGCATGAAAAAAATCAAAGAGAAGAAAAAAATAGAGAGAAAAGAAGGCGCTAGGGTTTGAGTGATTGTACTGCCCTAGAATTCTGATCTAGGATTTGGGGTACACTTTCATAAGATCTGAGCGCCAGATCTTCACAAAATTTTTTGGAAAGCCTCATCAACCTCTCCTCTACCTCTGCTGTTGATTCGGAGTGTCCAAAGATTCGATGGATGGAGATTGAAGCGTTCGATCAGATTCAACCTTCAAGACTATTCTGCATCGAGCTAGCACTCGAAAGGAGTTAATCAGGATTAGGATCTCGTGTGGACCATCCATGGAGGCTAGACTTGCTGTGTAGCTACATCCTTTTCAGTGATAATCAGATTATAGTGATCGATTATCCGTGCAAAGATAACATGTTCTGAACATGTAAAGTAGTAAAACTTTTTTACTACTGATAGTTTTTTATTTTCAGATTTTCATGCATACATATCATATTAGATCCTGAATTTATAGAATTTTTAGATCAGATCTATAGCTCTAAAAAAGTTAATTAGATTAATTTTTAATTCCATTGCATTTGATTTTCAAAAAAAATTTGAAAGTAGAGCTAGAAACCTTACATGCTTTCCATCATTAACTTTGTGTGGGAATGTTTTGGAGAGATATATCTCTTGGTGAATAATAGTATTCTACCAAGATATACATCCATTTTTTTAGTTAACATTTTATGGAGTATGTTGCATCAATAAAATTATTCTATGGAGGTATCTTCTTGAAGCATGGTACCTTTTAACTTGTACCCTATAAATAAAAGGACCATAGGATATATAACCTTCGGACACTACAAGTGACCAACTAGATAGTGAGAAGAGTGGTGAGAGAACCATACTATTTCTATCCTTTATTTTAGAGTTCTAATTTGTGCTATTCCCTTCTAAATTTAGCATAAAAACTAGTCCAAATTTGTTCTATATTCGTCTTATTAGACCGCACCTTAAGATATGTACGAAATTGTTTGTTGTATCTTAAAGTGAATACTTTTAACTATTTGCACAAGGCTAGGATTGCTCTAACGAGGGTACTATCCATAATCTTGTACCAAATTAGATTTTATAACTTATCTATTCATACTTTTATATTAATTCTTTTAACTTATATGATACAAGAATTTTTTCTAATAAAGCTAATTTATTTGATGCTAATCATCTGATTGTAAGTTCAGGGCATCTAGCAACAAAATCTGCTATAAAATTACCATGAATTCGATTTAATTTTAATTCTTTAAGTTGTGATGCCATCTTAGCAAGATTTAGTATTAGAATTGGTTAAATAGATCGATTCCAATGCAAACTTTCTATTGTAATTAGATTGGCTTGAACTCACAACACTGTAATATGGCAATAACTCCATATAACTTGGAATGGTGTAAATATGATGAAATTTACGATCTGTACTTCTTAAATATTTGAACTAAGCCTCTATAGATCAACTTCTAGGTTTTATATACTTCTTTTCTATCTGATTAAGAACTTTCAGTAAGACCAATACCTTATCACCACATGTGGCAATCAAGTATTTATTCAGCCTCTAACTACTATTATTTAGCTAATAGTGGGATCACCAACCTAGTTAACAGTTTATTGATGTCCCTATTATATTTTTAAGTTTAGGATCTTGAAGATTGAGATTGATTGAGATCATGTATTTTAGAAACTTGAGTAGATAAATATCAATTTCTAATATTTTTTTACCATGAATTATCTCACATTTTTTGGCTACATTCTATGAAAACTTTTATATAAAAATCTCTATAGTTGAATGTGGACTATCACCTAGTTAACTTCTATGGACTGAAAATTTTTGAATTTTTATTTGCATGCTATAATTATTATCTAGTTAATAGTGATCTTCTTCCTCATCTCCTAATATTTGTCCATGATGTCCTTGGCAAAGAATGGCCTTGTCCTCCTCTATTGGACTTGTCTATGCTAGCTTTGGCAATATATTTAACTAACAGTCAATATAAAACACATAAAATAATCTCAAACAGTTTGAAAGTTTGACTTGTCCGGATGAATGCTGCATAGAATCATCTTTTTTTGGCCATCTAATATTGAATTTTATCAATTTTGATCCAATTATTTTTTTTTCAATGGTAACTATGATGATCATCACCTTATCACCACTTGTGTAGTTTATAACACTATAATTATTTAAAATTTAAAAATATCTCTTTTTCTTTTAGATAAAGATTTAAAAATTATTTATTTATATCCATCTAAAATTATAATTTTATTTTTAGCTGATGCACAAAATATGTTCAATGGTTGTAGGTTCTATGCTTGGGATGTTTTTACCTTTTTATTATTATTATTTTCTATAGCTTCTCCCTCCATATGAGTCCACCATTCGATTAGGCAATGGCCACTTCAAAAACTATGCAGATTGATGAAAAAGTTTGAAGTACTTCAAGATTTTTGTGAGCAGAGGGTGATCTAATAATTAATATTATTAAAGATAATCGATCATTCTTTTCTGCCAAGATAAGCCTATAGCAATAGTATTACTACATAAGTAGTCAACATGTCATATAAACAAGGACTATGTTTAAAAATAAAAATATTAAGAATTTATTTAGATGAATGTGTTGAAAATCCCATTATATTCATGGATTGGATGAGTAAAATTAATTAGATAATAGATTTATAGACTGAGCTAGATCTATATTTATAACTATTCAGATTTAATTTTGAAGTGGGCTAGCTTGAATTTCATAGGAAGAAAAAAGTCTTCGATCCAAATCAGTAATTCTTTTTTCATATGAGATCCGTGCCAGCTCAATCAAAAATCAATCCTGTATGGTTACATATATCAGCCTAGTTCAGTATCTAACTAATTTTACCAACTTAATTCATGAATTGAACGAAATTTTTAGCTCATTCATCCAAATAAGTTGATCGTGGAACATCTTTAATTTTAACAAAAAAATCCCAGCCTCACTTCCACACATCAACACATCCTTAAATGACATTTAATAATAAAGCACAAAAAGATAGGAAAAAAAACATTGAACAATGGTTTCCGACCGGATAGCAGAAGATATTGAATAACGACAATGGAAATTTCGTACTATGAGAGTGATGAAAGAAAAGCTGCAGCAGTTTTTGTGTCTCGGTGTTTTCATTCTCTCCATGCGGTCAAGTCAGTAGTAGAAGCGCTGCGGGCACCACAAAAGGAAGACACCGAACCACCTTGTCCACTCCCGCCCACCCCGTCCCTCCCAAATGATAACTGCTCCCACCACCACTTGCTTGCGCGCTGACACCCGTACTCCCACTGCTCGTCGAGTTGCCTTTATCTGGAACCAACCCAACAAAACAGTTCACCTCGCATCAAGAACAGCCATAAAATGCAAGGGGATAGGAGGAAAGAGAACTTTATAGCTAGTAAGGT
>QRFJ01001658.1:75642-129610 GCA_006176705.1 Cocos nucifera | reverse complement strand
AGAAATTCTCCATGAAAGATCTAGGCAAAGCTTCCTTTATTTTAGGAACTAAGGTCTATAAGGATAGACCGAATAGGATGCTAGGACTTTCACAGAAGATGTACATAGAGAAAGTACTAAAGAGGTTTAGTATGGAAAATTCTAAAAGGGGATTAATACCCTTTAGATATGGTATTCATCTTTCTAAGAAGATGTGCTCCAGCACACCTGAGGAAATAGAATGCATGAGCAAGATCCCTTATGCTTCTGCAATAGGGAGCCTCATGTATGCCATGCTATGTACACGACCTGATATAGCCCATGCTATGAGTGTCACAAGCAGATATCAATCCAATCCAGATGAAGAACACTGGACTTCTGTGAAATGTATCCTTAAGTACTTGAGAAGAACTAAGGATATGATGTTGGTCTTCGGTAATGGAGAACTCCAAGTCCAGGGATACACAGACTCGAATTTCATGTTCGATATAGATGATCGAAAGTTGATATTTCGGATTCTGTTTGTGTGCAATGGTGGTGCTGTCAGCTAGAAGAGTTCCAAGCAAACGGTGATAGCAGATTCCACCATGGAAGCAGAATATATCGCTGCATCAGAGGCTGCGAAGGAAGCATTCTGGTATAAGAAGTTTACTGCAGAAATCAGAGTAATGCCATCAGATGCCATTCCTCTATACTGCGACAATAATGGTGCCATAGCCCTTGCTAAGGAGCCGAGGTCTCACCAAAAATCCAAGCATATTAAGCGGCGATACCACCTCATCCGCGATTACCTCGAGAAGGGTTATGTCGAGGTCAAGAGAGTCAACTCCATAGATAATGTGGCAGACCCACTTACAAAGCCGTTGGGCCAACAGAAGATCGAAGCCCACCTTGAGAAGATGGGACTTAGACTTATAGCCAATTGGCTTTAGGACAAGTGGGAGATTGTTAGATATATGTGCCCTAGAAGCCAGAATTGGTTGACACTTGTAATACACTTCTAGGGGCAAAATTATAATTTTGACTAATATCAATAAAATGGGTTATTTTCTATCACATATGTGTATTTAGTGTCTGTGATACATCCTTTGAGTTAATGGTAATGATAATTCATATTTTCAAGAGTTGAAAATTTAAGACATGAATAATCATTATTAACTCATAAAATGCTCCAACCATAGGATCATCACGAGGATGGTGATTGATCTGGAAGGTTGGTGTACAATTGCTTCTCTTTAGTAGATGAGTCTTAAGTCTACGGTGTGGAGACATCGGAGCGAGAGTACAAATACTCGTTAGAGAATGAGGGCACTGAGCGTGACCACCTCGAGTAGTCATTAGGGAGTCTACCTTCTCGTCAATGACTGACTCGATGCTGCAGTAGTGTGTCTGGTTCTTTGACCTGAGGTGCATCGACAGTTCACCTTAAGGGTGTTATAGTTTGACTACACCATTACTCGATCTCCTAGCCATTCGAAATTCTGAGGTGTATGTTGGCTATAGCATGTTCATTGTAGGAACTGGATTGCATCAAGATGGAATCTATCTACCTCGGTGGTAGAGGAGCAGCCCTATGATAATCATGAGAATCAAGTTCAGAAGTCCATAGCCATGGCAGAGTGAAATAATAGAAAGAGTTTCTATTTAGATTTTCACATCGGACTTGAATCGAATGATTACATCATATGACAGAAAATAGGGTTTGACGAGTTCACCTTAACCCTAATCTGATCGGAGCTCAAGATAGAAGAACTTAATCACATAGGTAGCTACACCAAGAGGTTCGCATTCAGCTCTGATGGATTGCCACCATATACTGCTAGGTGTCACTGATAGATTTTGGGAGCAATTAGAATGATTTAGATGATCGATCATTCTAGCTGTTCGAATCAGAAGAGTTCTGATCCATCGAAATGAGTTTCGATGATGTCGATGATAGAGATCATGACATATCCCATTACCATATAGAACTAAACCTAACTATATCACACAAATAAGGGTTTGAATCTGGTGATCATCAATTGAACTGATCCAGTTCAATTGATCTGAATGAGATTCAATTAGGTTCATGGAAATCATGCTAGCACTCGATTGAACCTAACGTTCTTCTTTTGCTATCATAAATTAGTTGTCCTGACTGAGCCAAAGGAGTTTATGCTCAATCAGAGGCCTTCATATGGTCTGACTAGAGGTTGTCCAAGTCAAAAAAGATTGTCTTATTTTGTAAGACATTACCTGCCATTTTTGGTCATCTGTCATTTCTTGTTCTTTGACTTTGGTCAAAAGTCTACTTTTGACTGATCAAATGTTGACCATTGATACTTTGACTTTGACCACATGTCACGCACCTATTGGAGAGCTGGTGGGGGCTGTCCCCTTGCCAGAACCTAGCAAGGAGGAGGATGCACGCCACCCTAGGCATGTGCCCAAGTTGGAGGCGCCTAGGAGTCCTTGTTGGACAAGGACTCCATCTCCTTTTTGGATTTCAATTAGAGTTCTCCTAATAACCAACTTTGATTGATCTTAGATGCCCTCTAAGGAAGAATCTAGGGGACTCTATTTTCATCAATCAGATTTAGATCTGATTTCACAAAGAGTTGTGATTGGTTGGGAAGAAGAGAAGTTGGATCATAGATGGTCTATAAGTAAGACCCTGTGCCCAACCCAGATAGTGATTGGAAGTGATTGAAAGGAATCACAATTCCCACACCCCAAGGCTGCCTCTCCCCTCTTCCTCCATGCCAAACCACCTTCTCCCTCTCCTCTCCACGTCCAAAAGGAGTTTTGGATTTTTGGTTGGTGCGATTCAGATCAAAGAAAGGCGATTGAAAGCTAGAAGGCTGCACTACTGCAAAGGACTACTGCTGATCTTCAAAAGAAGTTTTGAAGATCCTCCAGATCAGATTCAGATCTAATTTTTGGAAACATGATAGAGAAGAAGAGGATCTTCAGATCAAGTCTAAGTGGATATCGGTAGAGGCCAGGCGCTTGCGTGGCTAGATCCAGAACCTTCCGCTGCATACAGGATCATCAACGGATAATTGAATTACCCAAATTAGGTAAATTAAATTTGATTTAATTTATTCTTATTTTATTTTATTTATTAAAATAATAAGAATTAGATCT
Organism: Cocos nucifera; assembly: GCA_006176705.1. Classification (NCBI taxonomy): domain Eukaryota; kingdom Viridiplantae; phylum Streptophyta; class Magnoliopsida; order Arecales; family Arecaceae; genus Cocos; species Cocos nucifera. Next base: position 126,505 of record QRFJ01001658.1, on the reverse strand, counting down.
GAAATATCTCAGATCTGATATAGATCAAAGAGAAAAATTTTTGAAATATATCTCTTGATCTGATCAGATCTGAACGAACCTAGACCGAAAAATCAGAATTTCCCTTCATGCACTAGTTCTCCTTAGGTTGGACCTACGATGTCATTCAGATCAGCTTGAGTCCAAGCCGAAGTGCTTTAGTTGGCAAAAAATATCTCACATAAATGACTCACACCCCAACCTTGTCCTCCAACCTGAGTTCGAAGTGACTTATTGACTTCAGGAGATAAGAGTAGCTTGTCAGGGGAGCCATTTTTGCTCATTGGGCACCTCCGAGGTCAGGCTGATACTAGCACTTGTGCTGTTATTGTTGTGTAGAATGTTCTAGGCTATGGTTCCCATGGTGATGCTTTGGTGCCATAATTATGGAATGCATGAATTGAGGTGGCGCATCAGGATCATTTAAAATATTCCATTATGAGGATTCCTCTGTTACTGACATATTGTATCCAGGGCTGACACATGGTAGAATGCATGTTCTCCATAGTCACTATGAATTACTGCAACGATCAAAGGCCGATACGTATCAGCATCTCAGAGGGGTGCGTTGAACCATTGGGTAGGTCAAGGCCATTGGCACCATTATAAATATTGGCTTCTTCCTCTGCCTGTTTTCTCCCTTAGCCTGCTCCTTCATCTAGTGTTCCATATTCATAATTGTTGGAAGGGTCCTTCATTGCTATTAGCCATCCTTAGATCTTTCTACGATCATCTTTTGAGGCCACCGTCGGCCGTCAAGTGGACTTCTCTCACCTATTCTTCTCTTCCTACATCCTTTTGGTCCTTTCCCGTAGCCATTAGGATTTCTTCCTTTAGGTCTTTTGTTTAGAGGCAAGTTCTTCATTTTCCTTGTTATTTCTTCCTATTTTTTGTCTTCCTTTGATCCAAATGGAATTCGACGGTAGTGAGACCCAAGGCAAAAATTGTGAGGTCGGTTGGGGCTCTCAGTCGGTCTCTCGTTAAGTTGGACTTGAGATAGAACCCCAAGCTGCTACTACCTCAGACCCTCCAGTCTGGTCCAAATCTTTGGGTTTAGATTTTTTTGAGCATGAACCAGGAGCGGAAGGTCCACCTTTACCGAGTCTGACCTTGAAAGGATTTAGGCTTAGTATCAGTTCTTTGATCTATTTTGGTTGGAGCTGTCTAGTTAGGATGATCGACTAATTGATGCTCTCAAGGGATGCCTTGCAATTTACGAGGAGTTCCTCCAAGCCAGACTTTAGTTTTTTCTTCACCCTTTTATTTTCAATTTTCTTGATTTTATCTACTTGTTTTTGCTCAGATCAGTCCGAACCATGTTCGGATGATTGTAGCTTATATTGTTCTTTGTATTCCTATGGAGATCAAGCAAAGGTGTTTGCTATTTCGAGCATTCTTTATTTTGAAGAGGCACCCTTGAAGGAAGGGCTAGTGGTACTTTACTCCTCATGGGGGCTACTAGTTCATCAAGGGGTTGCCTTCCTCTATTCATGACCAAAAAAGTTATTTCTTTTTCATTTCTTCTGATCTTCCATGGGGCTTCGACTCGATCTGGAGGCACCCACGGACCTCCTAGAATAAGTGTGCCAAGCCACTCCCCGAGGACAAGGAGCATCTTCATAAATTATAGTATATGAAGATTCTTTTGCTGAAGGAGCTCCTATTTGAGTAGGCTCTGTACAATGCTAGTGTTAACTTGATCAATCCTCAGGCTATAGCTGATCTCCTTGACTTGAGCTTTTCGTCTTGGTCTTACACTTATGTTTGGTAGAATGCTAACTCTTTGTTTGCTGTTGCAATGATGAGGCCAACATTGGAGTTGCTAAGATCTACCTGGAAGAAGAGGTTAAGCTATTCTGGTGGTGAGGCATCATCATCAAAGAAGAAGTAGTGGGTGGCTGCTTCCTCGCTCGAGCTGACACCGACCCTAGGGACCTCCAGTAATGAATCATTGGAGATCGACAATGAGCTAGAGGTTGTTGTCGCAACTGAGGTCAGCTTTCCTAGCCTCCCTGAAGATGGGTTGAGCTTGGAGTTTGGTAGCATGCCATGGTCCTTCTCCTCTTTTCGTGCTGGCTTCAGTATTGAGGGCCGTACTATCTCAAGGAAACCGACAGGCATGCTAAGCATGATTTTTTTAAAATTTTTAAGTGGAAGACATAAGATTAAATAATTTAATCTAATTATCATGCTTAGGATCAGATCTAAAACACATATCCTAGGATCTACAACATGATATATAGCATGCATAAAAATCTAAAAATTAAAATTCATGCATTGATCAAATTGATGCCTCAAACTAGATCTAACTTTTAGATCTTTCTTGTAAGGTTCAAAACCTTATACCTGATCGTGGGTGTATGATCTCCGTTGTTGAAACTTTCAGATATGAAGCTCTGGTGGTCGCTCTAGCCGCATAGGATGTTTAGTCTCTACAGATCATCCACTCAAAGTTCTACACTGATCCGATCTTTCGAAACTGCTAGATCGCATGGAAAAGTACGCCCACCTGAAGAAAGCCTTCCTCGAGGATGTGCCTACCAATTCTGCTATAGCAGGACCAAATAAGAAGCGCTCTCCAAGGATGAGGGAGACCTACCGCCAGCGCTCTCGATCTTCACCTAGAAGGCAGAAGGGTGGAGGACCATCAAGAAATCACCAATCTCCAAGTTCCTAAAAAAGAGACCAGTAGCACTCTCCATCGAGGCAATACCAAAATTATACACCTCTGAATATCTCTTGAGGGAATGTTTTATTGAAAATTCATATCGAGCTTTCTTAACCTCTAAAGATGCGGATGAAGTCTGAGCATTGTGATCCTATGAGGTACTGCTTCTACCATCACGACCATGGTCATGATACTGAAGACTGTTGCCTTCTCCGTGATGCAATTGAGAAGCTCATTCGAGAAGCAAGATCGAATCATTTCATCCAAGAAAGAACTCCTCCATGGTGATGCCCTTTAAGAGCTCGACAACCACCACGTTAGCCTCAACACTCGATGTCGGCATTGGCACAGGAGGTGGAGGAACTAACGATGATAGAAGAGCGAGCTCTTAGAGGTAAAATCCACATGATAACCGGATGGTCATCTAGATCAGCAGTGCCAAAGAGGCCAAGGCTTGAGGATAGGATCGAAAATGCCATTATCTTCACCGAGTAGGATGTAGAAGGTGTACAACAGTCATATAATGATATAGTGGTTGTCACTTTAAATATTATTGATTATAATGTACATCATGTATTTATCGATAATAGAAGCTCGATCGATATTTTGTATTTTTCTATCTTTTCTAAATAGGACTCACTCCTAATCGGTTAAGTACATTGGATGCACCAATCCAAGGTTTCTCCGAAAGCTCAGTAACACCAGAGGGCATAATTAAGCTACCTATCATGGTGGGCACCCCACCTTAGCAAGTAATGATCCAAGTTAATTTTCTAGTTGTCAAGCTTTCCTCAGCTTAAAACACAATTCTCGAGAGACCAAGCCTTTGGACATTGAGAGCCGTGGTATCTAGCTATCACCTAATGGTGAAGTTTTCAATAATAAATAGAATAGGACAAATATGAGACAATCAAACTATGGCTCGATAATGCTTCACCGCCAAGCTTCGAATAGAGGTCCATCCAAAGATCCAGTCTGAACATTCAATAGGACTGGATGCTCATGATGATCTGGTCGAGAGACGTGCCCAGCCATCTAAAGAGCTTTTGGAGATCCTGCTAAGGAAGAAAAATCCTCATCAAATTATGAAGATCGATTCATACCTGGATCAGGTAACCAAAAATCAACAACTGCTCTTTTGCAGGCAAATGTAGATCTTTTTGCTTGGTCAATCATGGACATGCTTAGGATAGATCCGAAGGTAATATTCCATTACCTAAAGGTGGATCTAACTTGTCGTCCAATAAAGCAAAAAAAATGAAGTTTTGTTTCGAAGCGCCAGAAGGCCATAGCCAAGGAGCTGGATAAACTAATCAAAGCCGACTTCATCAGAGAGGCAATGTATCTAGACTAGCTAGCAAATATCATGTTGGTAAAGAAAGTAAGTGGGAAATGGTGCATGTGCATCAACTTCACCAATCTAAGCAAAGTCTGCCTCAAAGATAGCTACCCACTATTCCGAATCGATCAACTAATGGATGCAACTTCAGGACATGAGCTCCTTAGCTTTATGGATGCCTTTTTTGGCTACAATTAAATTTGGTTGGCACCTAAAAATGAAAAAAAAAATAGCTTTTATTACTGATTGTGGACTCTTTTATTATAGGATGATATCTTTTGGCCTGAAAAATGTAGGAGCCATATACCAAAGACTATTGAATAAGATCTTTAAAGATCAGATAGACTGAAATATGGAGGCATATGTTGACGACATGCTAGTCAAGAGTCATGCCGCACCGGACCATATCGTCGATCTCCAAGAGACTTTCAACACTCTTTATCAATTCAAGATGAGGTTGAATCCTATGAAGTGCACCTTCGGAGTTACTACTGGCAAATTTCTCGATTTCATGGTCTCACGTCGAGGCATCAAAGTAAATCCAAAGAAGATTAAAGCAATCCTAGAGATGAGACCCCCAAAAATAATTAAAGAGGTACAACACTTTATTGGTAAGGTAGCCTCTCTCAATCGTTTTGTCTCTAGATCGGTCAAGAGATATCTTTCCTTTTTTTAGACCCTTAGCAACCAAAGAACTTTCAGTGAATCTTGAAATGCCAAGAGACCTTTGAAGAGCTAAAGCAATACCTCAGTTTTGTGCCGTTGCTCGCTAAACCTCAGCCCGACGAAGAACTTCTATTTTACCTCACCGTTTCTTTGGTAGCCATAAGTGTAGTTCTTGTTCGGAAAAAGAAACAGATACAAAAGCCTATTTATTATACCAACAAAGTTTCTTCATAATGCAAAAACCAGATACTCCAAGCTAGAGAAGTTGATCTTCGCATTGGTCATCATAGCTAGGAAACTCTGATCCTATTTTCAAGCTTACACTATAGTGTTGCTCACAAACCAACCAATCAAGGCAGTACTACATCATTTAGGTACTTCAGGTCGAATAGCAAAGTGGGCTTTGAAACTCTCAGAGTTAGATATATATTACCAACCGAGACCTTCCATCAAAGTCAAATCTTAGCTGACTTAGTTCTGGAGTGTACCATCCCAAATAAAGAAAATCTAGAAGTGGGAGGAGTCGGAGAAAGATCAGAGAACTCCACATATTCCAAAAATGACGAGAATCAGAGATTAGGCTCTGAAGAACTATGGACCTTGCATGTAGATGGCTCATCATATTTATCTGGATCAGGGGCAGGACTCATCCTGGCCAAACCTGAAGGAGATGTAGCTGCATATGCCCCATGCTTTGAATTTTCAGCCACAAACAATAAGACAGAATATGAAACTCTGATCGTAGGCCTCAAAATTGTAAGGAAAGCCGGTGCATAGCATCTAAAATTTTTCAGCAATTCTCAGCTGGTGGTTGGATAAATCAAAGGAGAATAAGAGGCTCAAGAGGAGAACATGAAGAAATACTATCAAAAGATAAAAGATCTGATCTTGTCCTTTCAAATTTCAATATTCAACAGGTTCCTAGGGTACAGAACACCAGAGTAGATGTCTTGTCCAAGTTGGCATCATCATTATCCACTGACCTGAAGAAAGAGACTTATTTCAAGATCCTAAGAACCTCAAGCTTGGAGGAGCCTACTGTCGTCTAGCAGATCGATGAAGAGCCTAGGTGGATGGATCCTCTTCTAAAGTATCTAAGATCAGATGAACTACTACCTAATTAGAAAGAAGCTTGAAAGATCAGAAACAAGGCTACTCAATACGTATTACATAATAATGAACTATACAAGTGGTCTTTTTTCCTGCTTCTCTTGAGGTGCGTACGCTCGTCTAAAGCTGACTACGCCCTACAAGAAGTCCATCAAGGAATCTATGAAAGTGACATGGGAGGTAGGTGTTAGATATATGTGCCCTAGAAGCCAGAATTGGCTGACACTTGTAATACACTTCTAGGGGCAAAATTATAATTTTGACTAAAAGCAATAAATGGGTTATTTTCTATCACATATGTGTATTTAGTGTCTGTGATACATCCTTTGAGTTAATGGCAATGATAATTCATATTTTCAAGAGTTGAAAATTTAAGACATGAATAATCATTATTAACTCATAAATTGCTCCCGACCATAGGATCATCACGAGGATGGTGATTGATTTGGAAGGTTGGTGTACAATCGCTTCTCTTCAGTAGATGAGTCTTAAGTCTACGATGTGGAGACACCAAAGCGAGAGTACAGGTACTCGTTAGAGAATGAGGGCACTGAGCGTGACCACCTCGAGTAGTCATTAGGAAGTCTACCTTCTCGTCGATGACTGACTCGATGCTGTAGTAGTGTGTCTGGTTTTTTGACCTGAGATGCATCGACAGTTCACCTTGAGGGTGTTATAGTTTGACTACACCATTACTCGATCTCCTAGCCATATGGAACCCTGAGGTGTATGTTGGCTATGACATGTTCATTGTAGGAACTGGATGATATCAAGATAGAATCTATCTACCTCGGTGGTAGAGGAGCAGCCCTATGATGATCATGAGAATCAAGTCCAGAAATCCATGGCCATGGTAGAGTGAAATAATAGAAAGAGTTTCTATTTAGATTTTCATATTGGACTTGAATCGAATGATTACATCATATGACAGAGACTAGGGTTCGACGAGTTTACCTTAACCCTAATCTGATTGGGGCTCAAGATAGAAGAACTAAATCACACAGGTACCTGCACCAAGAGATTCGCATTCAGCTCTGATGGGTTGCCACCATATACTGCTAGGTGTCACTTATGATTTTGGGAGCAAGTAGAATGATTTAGATGATCGATCATTCTAGCTATTCGAATCAGAAGAGTTCTGATCCATCAAAAGGAGTTTCGATGATGTCAATGATAGAGATCATGACATATCCCATTACCATACAGAACTGAAACTAACTGGGTCACACAAACAAGGGTTTGAATTTGGTGATCATCAATTAAACTGATCTAGTTCAATTGATCTGAATGAGATTCACTTAGGTTCAACAAAATCGTGCTAGCACTCGATTGAACCTAACGTTCTTCTTTTGCTATCATAAATAAGTTGTCCTGTCTGAGCCATAGGAGTTTGTGCTCAATTAGAGGCCTTCATATGGTCTGACTGGAGGTTGTCCAAGTCAGAAAAGGTTGTCTTATTTGTAAGATATTACCTGCCATTTTTTATCACCTATCATTTCTTGTTCTTTGACTTTGGTCAAAAGTCTACCTTTGACTGGTCAAACATTGACCATTGATCCTTTGACTTTTGACCACATGTCATGCACCTATTGGAGAGCTGGTGGGGGCCTGTCCCCCTGCCAGAACCTGGCAAGGAGGAGGACGCACGTCAAGGGTGGCATGAGCCCAAGTTAGTCTAGACATGCATCAATCATATCTCATATGATATTCAAAAATTAAATAATTTTTATTTGCTATTTTTTAGATATTATTATAATACTTATAATATCAAAAAATAGTAAATAAAAAGATCTAAAACATGATTTAATCAGATTAAATCAAAAACATGCAAGACTATTCTATAGAACTATTCTATTCTAGAACTAGTCATGCATATCTTCTAATCTTAGATCCAAATCATTTAATTTTAATTTTTTCTATTTTCAGATCTGATCACATCTCATGTGACATCTAAAATTAATTATTTTTTAATTAAAATAAATTTAAAATCAGATCTAAACAATTTAGAACCTGGCTCTGATACCAGTTGAAGGAAATCTTGATTTCCCGGTCCAGGTTCGTTCAGATCTGATCAGATCAAGAGATACATTTCAAAAATTTTTCTCTTGATCCCAATCAGATTTTGATATGCTTCAGATCTGATTCTTATTATTTTAATAAAATAAAATTAAAAGATAAATTAAATCAAATTTAATTTACCTGATCTGGGTAATCCTATTATCCTGTTGATGATCCTGTTTGCAGCAGAAGGTTCTGGATCTTAGCCATGCAAGCACCTGGCCTCTATCGGTATCCACTTAGGTTGGATCTGGAGATCCTCTTCTTCTCTATCATGCCTCTAAAAATTAGATCTGGATCTGATCTGGAGGATCTTCAAAACTCTTTTGAAGATGAGCGGTCGTCCTTTGCAGCAGCGCAGCCTTCTTATTTTTGATCGCCTTTCTTTGATCTGAATCGCACCAACCAAGGTCCAAAACTCCTTTTGGACGTGGAGAGCAAGGGGAGAAGAGACTATGACATGGAGAAGGAGGAGAGAGGCAGCCTTGGGGCGTGGAGAAACTATGATCTCATCATATCTCTCTATCTCATACAATCTGAGTTGGATACAGGGTCTTATTTATAGACTAGCTGTGATCCAACTCCTCTTCTTCCCAATCAATCACAACCCTTTGTGAAATCAGATCTAAATCTGATTGGTGGGAATAGAGACCCCTGGATTCCTTCTTAGAGGGTGCCTAAGATCAGTCAAAGTTGGTTCTTAGAAGAACTCTAATTGGAATCCAAAAAGGAGATGGAGTCCTTGTCCAACAAGGACTCCTAGGTGCCTCCAACTTGGGCACACGCCTAGGGTGGTGTGCGCCCTTCTCTTTGCCGATTCTGGCAGGAGGACAGGCCCCCACTAGCTCTCCAATAGGTGCATGACATGTGGTCAAAAGTCAAAGTATCAATGGTCAACGTTTGACCAGTTAAAGGTAGACTTTTGACCAAAGTCAAAGAACAAGAAATGGCAGGTGACCAAAAATGGCAGGTAGTGTCTTACAAATAAGACAACCTTTTCTGACATGGACAACCTCCTGTCAGACCATATGAAGGCCTCTGTTTGAGCACAAACTCCTTTGGCTCAGACAGGACAACTTATTTATGATAGCAAAAGAAGAACGTTAGGTTCAATCGAGTGCTAGCACGATTTCCTTGAACCTAATTGAATCTCATTCAGATCAATTAAACTAGATCAGTTCAATTGATGATCACCAGATTCAAACCCTTGTTTGTGTGATCGAGTTAGGTTCAGTTCTGTATGGTAATGGGATATGTCATGATCTCTATCATCGACATCATCGAAACTCCTTTCGATGGATCAGAACTCTTCTGATTCGAACAGCTAGAATGATTGATCATCTAAATCATTCTAATTGCTCCCAAAATCCATCAGTGACACCTAGCAGTATATGGTGACAACCCATCAGAGCTGAATGCGAACCTCTTGGTGCAGCTACCTGTGTGATTCGATTCTTCTATCTTGAGCCCCGATCAGATTAGGGTTAAGGTGAACTCGTCAAACCCTAGTCTCTGTCATATGATGTAATCATTCGATTCGAGTCCAATGTGAAAATCTAAATAGAAACTCTTTCTATTATTTCACTCTACCATGGCCATGGATTTCTGGACTTGATTCTCACGATCATCATAGGGCTACTCCTCTACCACCGAGGTAGATAGATTCCATCTTGATGCAATCCAGTTCCTACAATGAACATGTCATAGCCAACAAACACCTCAGGGTTCCATATGGCTAGGAGACCGAGTAATGGTGTAGTCAAACTATAACACCCTCAAGGTGAACTACCGATACATCTCAGGTCAAAGAACCAGACACACTACTGCAGCATCGAGTCAGTCATTGATGAGAAGGTAGACTCCCTAATGACTACTCGAGGTGGTCATGCTCAGTGCCCTCATTCTCTAACGAGTACCTGTACTCTCGCTCCAGTGTCTCCACACCGTAGACTCAAGACTCATCTACTAAAGAGAAGCAATTATACACCAATCTTTTGGATTAATCACCATCCTCGTGATGATCCTATGGTCAGGAGCAATTTATGAGTTAATAATGATTATTCATATCTTAAATTTTCAACTCTTGAAAATATGAATTATCATTACCATTAACTCAAAGGATGTATCACAGACACTAAATACACATATGTGATAGAAAATAACCCATTTATTGATTTTAGTCAAAATTATAATTTTGCCCCTAGAAGTGTATTACAAGTGTCAGCCAATTCTGGCTTCTAGGGCACATATATCTAACATTGAGATCAAAGTTTCCCATGCCCCAAGGCTGCCTCTCCCCTCTTCCTCCATGCCAAACCATCTTCTCCCCTTGCTCTCCACGTCCAAAAGGAGTTTTGGACCTTGGTTGGTGCGATCCAGATCAAAGAAAGGCGATCAAAAGCAAGAAGGCTGCACTGCTGCAAAGGACGACTACAGATCTTCAAAAGGAGTTTTAAAGATCCTCTAGATCAGATCTAGATCTAATTTTTGGAGGTGTGATAGAGTAGAAGAGAATCTCCAGATCTAGTCCGAGTGGATATCGATAGAGGCCAGGCGCTTGCGTGGCTAGATCCAGAACCTTCCGCTGCAAATAGGATCATCAACAGGATAATAGGATTACCCAAATCAGGTAAATTAAATTTGATTTAATTTATCTTTATTTTATTTTTATTATTAAAATAATAAAATTAGATCTAAAACATTCTAGATCTGATTGGGATCGAGAAAAATTTTTTTAAAATATATCTCTCGATCTGATCAGATTTGAACGAACCTGATCCGGAAAAATCAGGATTTTTCTTCAACTGGTATCAGAGCCAATGGTTCTAAAAATTATTTAGATCTAATTTTAAATTTATTTTAATCAAAAAAAATAAGTGATTTTAGATGTCACATGAGATGTGATCAGATCTGAAAATAAAAAAAATTAAAATTAAATGATTTGGATCTAAGATTAGAAAATATGCATGACTAGTTCTAAAATAGAATAGTTCTATAGAATAGTCTTGCATATTTTTGATTTAATCTGATTAAATCATATTTTAGATCTATTTATTTACTATTTTTTGATATTATAAGTGATTATAATAACATCTAAAAAATAGCAAATAAAAATTATTTAATTTTAACATCATATGAGATATGATTGATGCATGTCTAGACTAGTTGTAGAATAGTTCTACATAATTGTCTAGATTAGAATTTATTTTGATTAGATCAATTTAAATCTAATTTTTTAGATTATTATGAGATAATTTAGATCTAAAAATATGCATGATTTCGATACATGAGATGTATGCAAAATATGCCATGATTAGATCTAACTTTGTATATGAGATATATGATATAGATCTAAATACTATTTTGTAGTATTGCATGTTCCTGATTAAGGCGTTCCTCTTGGCCGTCCGGTCATAAGAATGAACGAAGAAGGGTTTAAAGGCCCTCTCTTCCATTCGATGGGGTGTTCTTATGATGTGTAGGGGTGCTGCGTGTTCGTCCTTAATCAGAAATCCAAAACTTACTTTCTGCAAAACCCTAGATCCTGAAACCCTAGGATTTATTGTGCATATTTTGTTTATGAACCCTACTTAATTAAGAATTAAGATTATGGAAATATTAATTAGGTCTAAAATTGAGAATTTCAGATCTAAGACATATTCATAATACTGGGTTCGGGCTTGGGTAGCTCAATTAGGTCTAAGCGGTTGATCAAACCGAATCAAGAGTTGGTTAGATGGGATCAACAATGCTTAAATTGACCAGCCTAATAGGATTAAGTCTGGGTCAAGATCGAGTCACGATCAAGCAAGACCTAATTAGGCTCAGAGGTTAGAGTCTGGATTGTAGGCTAACCCAATTGGTTCTGGCTCAACAATTTGGTGTCTAAGGTAAGTTTGGCACATACGACCGACTGATTTTTAATTGGAAGCTACTCGACCTGAATGCATTCTTGTACGAGTTAATGGCATATTCCTTCCATCGGTCTCACTTACCTGGCCATATCTGTTGACACAGTTCTGATCTGAGGTGGTCAATAATCCGAGCTAACCCATGCCACTAGGTTAGTCATAATTGTTATGACTATGACAAGTCTAGTTTAATGAGACCTGAATCAATTCTCCCTAAGAAAAGATTAAGTCTGAGGTCTTCCACCATTGTAGATGTGCGGGCCCTTCCCGGGGTTGATTGTTCTCGACTGGATACAGTGGCTCAGTTGCACCAGGAAGATGCAACCATGTCTATTAGGCATTGGATGCTATGGGCTGGAGGATGAGTTGGGCTCAATATTTTGGATACGGTGAGAGACTCAATTAGGAACCCAGTCTATGCAAATGGTGGGTCTGACTTAACTAAGGAGTGGATCAATATTCCGGATACGGTGAGATTCATGAATTAGAGATCAAGTTTGGGTGCACCATGATTAGAGAATCATTGAACAAGAGTTGTTCACTCATTGGCTAACCCATCACCAATAACTGTTAGGTGAGGTGATGAGTCAGTTGGTGAGACCGCACCACCCACTAGAAATCATTAATCGTGGAGATTTTTCGCATCTCTACAGAGGGAGTGTAGGGATCCGAGAAAATAGTGGGAGCTAATTTGTTTAAAAATAAAATTTCTAAATAAATTGGTCAAGTCAAAATTACAGTATCTAACTAGAATCTTTGACTCTCTACAGAAAAATGTCTGCGTCCAACCCATTGGCACGTATCCTGGACACACATAGACTGACTGGACCCAATTATAAAGATTGGCTCAGGAACTACAAAATTAGTTTTGGGTTCTGAGAAGTTAACCCATGTTTTGGACCAGGACCCTCCCACCTTACCAGCCCGTCCATCTATTGAACAGAGAGCGTCTCTGGAAAAAATGGATAGACGAAGATAATAAGGCCAGATATTACATGTTGGGCTCGATGTCTGATGAGCTCCAGCGCCAACATGAAGGATATCGGGACTGCTCGCCAAATGTTGGCTCACCTGCAGGAGATGTTTGGTGAACAGAGTCGCGCAGCCAAATATCAAGTCACGAAATGACTTTTTAAGGCTAAGATGCGTGATGGGCAGTCAGTCCAAGATCACTGTCTGACAATGATCAAGGACATGGAAGAGCTTGAGAAGCTCGGTGTGAAGTTAGACTTGGACCTGCAGAACGATATTATTCTGCAATCCTTGACTGATGCATATGGGCAATTCATCATGAATTACCACATGCATAAACTTCAAAATTCCTTGGCCGAATTAATGAATATGCTGGTTACCGCTGAGCTTTCTATGAAAGGTTCTAAAGGCTCAGTTCTTGCTATGGAACGGACTTCTTCCAAAAGAAAGTCTTATGGAAAGAAAAAGAAGTCTGTGAAAAAGCAAAAGGTGGAAGGATCAAAGAAGAAGAAGGCAGAGCCGAAGAAAAAGGCCGATGTCAAAGGAAAGTGTTTCCATTGCAACAGCGACGGCCATTGGAAGCGAAACTGCCCTACTTACCTGGCCACCCTGAAGAACAAGAAGGAAGGTCCTTCTGGAGGTATGCTCGTTATTGAGTCTAACCTTACGGATTTCTTCTGCATCCAGTTGGGTGCTTGACTCTGGTTCTAGTGCTCATCTGTGCACTTCCTATGCAGGGTCTTGAGGATAGCAGGAGGCTGAGGGATGGAGACATGATCCTACGTGCATCGGTAATGGAGCAAGAGTTGCTGCAGTAGCCGTGGGAACATACCCTCTTCGATTACCATCTGGTTTAGACTTAGTTTTGAAAGACTGTTATTTATGTGCCTGCAGCTAGCAGGAATTTGATTTCTGTTTCATGCTTAGCACAAGAAGGCTATGTGATTCACCTTCTTTAAGGACCATTGTAACATTCTTTATGAAAGAAATAAAATTGCAAATGGTTTTCCTTATTAATGGTCTTTATCAGCTACATATTGATGTACCTATTCTAACTATCGAGCAAAACGTGAATGCCAAACGACCTAGGGATAGTCCAAATGATAGATATCTATGGCACCTGAGATTAGGTCATATAGCAGAAGATAGGATCAACAAATTGGAGAAAAATGGGCTATTGAGTCCATTGACTTCCGAGTCATATCCAACTTGTGAATCTTGTCTTCAAGGCAAAATGACTAAACTCCCTTTTGTTGGACATGGGGAAGAGGGCCACAGATCTCCTTGCCCTAGTACATACTGATGTGTGCGGCCCATTTGATGTGCCGGCTAGAGGCAATTTTGTCTACTTCATTACCTTTATCGATGATCTGTCTAGGTATGGGTATGTGTATCTTATGAGACACAAGTCTGAAGCTTTTGAAAAGTTCAAAGAATTCAGACATGAAGTAGAAAAATAAACTGAAAAACCCATTAAGGTTCTTCGATCAGATCGAGGAGGTGAATACCTTAGCCGAGAATTCCTAGACTATCTCAAGAAAAATGGCATAGTCTCTCAATGGACTCCACCAGGAACACCTCAACTCAACGGGGTTTCAGAATGGAGAAATCGGACTCTATTGGATATGGTTCGATCCATGATGAGCTTCACAGACCTCCCTGATTTTCTTTGGGGACACTCATTGTTAACTTCAATTTATCTACTGAATAGGGTTCCCTCTAAAATCGTTCCTACCACACCGTATGAGATATGGCACGGTAAGAAACCAAGTCTGAGTCATCTCAGAATTTGGGGTTGTCCGGCTCATGTCAAAAGACAACAAGCGGACAAGTTAGAGTTTAGGTCCTTCAGAGCTCGATTCATAGGATATCCTAAAGAGTCATTAGGATACTATTTCTACATTCCAGAAGACCACAATGTGATTGTGAGTCGACATGCCATCTTTCTTGAAAAATAGTTTATTCAAGATAGCGGCATTGGAAAGCAGATTCAAGCTTGATGAGAAAGTCTCACAAGTACAACGAGCTAAGGACCAATTGGAACCAAATCAGGTTGAGCCAATAAGAACACTACCTCCTCCACCTCGTAGATCGGAAAGAGTTTTCCGTCCCCCTGAAAGATACTTAGGTATTATTTCAGAGGAAGTAGAGAAAATGTTCCTCGTAGGTAATGGTGCTCATGGTGATGATCCCAAAACCTACAACGAGGCGATATCAGATATCGACTCCGAGAAATGGCTAGAGGCAATGCAGTCAGAAATTGACTCGATGCACTCAAACCAAGTCTGGACCTTGGTAGATCCACCAGAAGGTATAGTACCTATTGGGTGTAAATGGATCTTCAAGAGAAAGATTGGTGCAGATGGGAAATGTGGAGACATTCAAGGCTAGACTAGTGGCAAAAGGTTATAGTCAATGCGAAGGCATTGACTATCAGGATACCTTTTCCCCAGTGGCTATGCTAAAATCCATCCGCACATTGCTTGCCATTGCAGCCTATTTCGATTATGAAATATGGCAAATGGACGTGAAAATGACGTTCTTAAACGGATATCTTGAGGAAGATATCTATATGGAACAGCCGCTAGGTTTCACATCCAGTGATACTGATCACAAGGTTTGCAAGCTGCAAAGGTCCATATATGGACTTAAGCAAGCATCTCGGAGCTGGAACACTCGTTTCAATGATGTGATCAAAAGTTTGGTTTCATCAAAAATGAAGAGGAACCATGTGTTTTCAAAAAGGTCAGTGGGAGCGCTGTTGTCTTCCTCGTATTGTACGTGGATGACATCCTCCTTATTGGGAATGATATTCCCATGTTGACAACAGTCAAAATATGGTTGTCCAAGGAATTCTCCATGAAAGACCTAGGTGAAGCATCCTTTATTCTAGGAATTAAGGTCTATAGGGATAGACCGAATAGGATGCTAGGACTTTCACAGAAGATGTACATAGAGAAAGTACTAAAGAGGTTTAGTATGGAAAACTCTAAGAGGGGATTAATACCCTTCAGACATGGTATTCATCTTTCCAAGAAGATGTGCCCTAGCACACCTGAGGAAATAGAACGCATGAGCAAGATCCCTTATGCTTCTGCAATAGGGAGCCTCATGTATGCCATGCTATGTACACGACCTGATATAGCCCATGCTGTGAGTGTCACAAGCAGATATCAGTCAAATCCAGGTGAAGAACACTGGACTTCTGTGAAATGTATCCTTAAGTACTTGAGAAGAACTAAGGATATGATGTTGGTCTTTGGTAACGGAGAACTCCAAGTCCAGGGATACACAGACTCGGATTTCATGTCCGATATAGATGATCGAAAGTCGACATCTGGGAGTCTGTTTGTGTGCAATGGTGGTGCTGTCAGCTGAAAGAGTTCCAAGCAAACGGTGATAGCAGATTCCACCATGGAAGCAGAATATATCGCTGCATCAGAGGCTGCGAAGGAAGCATTCTGGTACAAGAAGTTTGCTGCAGAAATTGGAGTAATGCCATCAGATGCCATTCCTCTATACTGCGACAACAATGGCGCCATAGCCCTTGCTAAGGAGCCGAGGTCTCACCAGAAATCCAAGCATATTGAGCGGCGATACCACCTCATCCGCGATTACCTCGAGAAGGGTTATGTCGAGGTCAAGAGAGTCAACTCCGTAGATAATGTGGCAGACCCACTTACAAAGCCGTTGGGCCAGCAGAAGATCGAAGCCCACCTTGAGAAGATGGGACTTAGACTTGTAGCCAATTGGCTTTAGGACAAGTGGGAGATTGTTAGATAT
The DNA here is from genome assembly GCA_006176705.1 of Cocos nucifera. Taxonomy (NCBI): domain Eukaryota; kingdom Viridiplantae; phylum Streptophyta; class Magnoliopsida; order Arecales; family Arecaceae; genus Cocos; species Cocos nucifera. The sequence goes on along the minus strand of QRFJ01001658.1, from coordinate 109,980 downwards.
ATGTGCCCTAGAAGCCAGAATTGGCTGACACTTGTAATACACTTCTAGGGGCAAAATTATAATTTTGACTAAAATCAATAAAATGGGTTATTTTCTATCACATATGTGTATTTAGTGTCTGTGATACATCCTTTGAGTTAATGGTAATGATAATTCATATTTTCAAGAGTTGAAAATTTAAGACATGAATAATCATTATTAACTCATAAATGCTCCCGACCATAGGATCATCACGAGGATGGTGATTGATCCGGAAGGTTGGTGTACAATCGCTTCTCTTTAGTAGATGAGTCTTGAGTCTACGGTGTGGAGACACCGGAGCGAGAGTATAGGTACTCGTTAGAGAACGAGGGCACTGAGCGTGACCACCTCGAGTAGTCATTAGGGAGTCTACCTTCTCGTCAATGACTGACTCGATGCTGCAGTAGTGTGTCTGGTTCTTTGACCTGAGGATGCATCGGCAGTTCACCTTGAGGGTGTTATAGTTTGACTACACCATTACTCGGTCTCCTAGCCATATGGAATCCTGAGGTGTATGTTGGCTATAGACATGTTCATTGTAGGAACTGGATGCATCAAGATGGAATCTATCTACCTCGGTGGTAGAGGAGCAGCCCTATGATGATCATGAGAATCAAGTCCAGAAATCCATGGCCATGGTAGAGTGAAATAATAGAAAGAGTTTCTATTTAGATTTTCACATTGGACTTGAATCGAATGATTACATCATATGACAGAGACTAGGGTTTGACGAGTTTACCTTAACCCTAATCTGATCGGGGCTCAAGATAGAAGAACTTGAATCACACAGGTAGCTGCACCAAGAGGTTCGCATTCAGCTCTGATGGGTTGCCACCATATACTGCTAGGTGTCACTGGTGGATTTTGGGAGCAATTAGAATGATTTAGATGATCGATCATTCTAGCTGTTCGAATCAGAAGAGTTCTGATCCATCGAAAGGAGTTTCGATGATGTCGATGATAGAGATCATGACATATCCCATTACCATACAGAACTGAACCTAACTGGATCACACAAATAAGGGTTTGAATCTGGTGATCATCAATTGAACTGATCTAGTTCAATTGATCTGAATGAGATTCAATTAGGTTCAAGAAAATCGTGCTAGCACTCGATTGAACCTAACGTTCTTCTTTTGCTATCATAAATAAGTTGTCCTGTCTGAGCCAAAGGAGTTTGTGCTCAATCAGAGGCCTTCATATGGTCTGACTGGAGGTTGTCCAAGTCAGAAAAGGTTGTCTTATTTTGTAAGACATTACCTACCATTTTTGGTCACCTGCCATTTCTTGTTCTTTGACTTTGGTCAAAAGTCTACCTTTGACTGGTCAAACATTGACCATTGACCCTTTGACTTTTGACCACATGTCATGCACCTATTGGAGAGCTGGTGGGGGCCTGTCCCCCTGCCAGAACCTGGCAAGGAGGAGGGCGCATGCCAAGGGTGGCGTGAGCCCAAGTTTGGAGGAGTCTTGGAGTCCTTGTTGGACAAGGACTCCACCTCTCTTTTGGATTCCAATTAGAGTTCTCCCTAAGAACCAACTTTGACTGATCTTAGGCACCCTCTAAGGTAGGAATCCAGGGACTCTATTCCCACCAATCAGATTTAGATTTGATTTCACAAAGGGTTGTGATTGGTTGGGAATAAGAGAGTCTGGATCACAGTCAGTCTATAAATAAGACCCTGTGCCCAACTCAAAAGAAGTAATTGAATTGAGATCAAAGTTCTCCACGCCCCAAGGCTGCCTCTCCCCTCTTCCTCCATGCCAAACCATCTTCTCCCCTTGCTCTCCACGTCCAAAAGGAGTTTTGGACCTTGGTTGGTGCGATCCAGATCAAAGAAAGGCGATCAAAAGCAAGAAGGCTGCACTGCTGCAAAGGACGACTGCAGATCTTCAAAAGGAGTTTTGAAGATCCTCCAGATCAAATCCAGATCTAATTTTTGGAGGTATGATAGAGAAGAAGAGGATCTCCAGATCCAGTCCGAGTGGATATCGGTAGAGGCCAGATGCTTGCGTGGCTAGATCCAGAATCTTCCGCTATAAACAGGATCATCAACAGGGTAATAGGATTACCCAAATCAGGTAAATTAAATTTAATTTAATTTATCTTTATTTTATTTCTATTATTAAAATAATAAAATTAGATCTGAAATATCTCAGATCTGATTGGGATCGAGAGAAAAAATTTTGAAATATATCTCTCGATCTGATCAGATTTGAACGAACCTGGTCTGAAAAATCAGGATTTTCCTTCAGTAGGTCCTTATCTTATTAGATTCTTCGGCAAGACTACTATTGGCCCACAATGCAATAGGATTTACAAAATTTCATCAAAAGATGCGAACAATGTCAATGAAACGTCAGAGTTCTGCATCAATCGGCAACCCTTTTGATTCCTATCAAAGCTTCGTGGCTATTTGTCCAGTGGGGGTTGGACATCTTAGGTCCTTTTTTTCAAGCTTTAGGCCAGTGCAAATTTCTTTTGGTAGCCATCAACTACTTTCGCCGAGCCCTTAGCCCACAAAATTGAAGCAAAGGTCTGAGACTTTATTTAAAAAATTATCATCTGCCGATATGATCTTTCCAAAGTATTGATTTTTGATAATGGCAGATAATTCAGTGGTGCTTGACTACGTGAGTTTTGTGAAGACTATGTGATAGAGCAATATTTTACCTCGGTAGGCCACCTGCAGGCGAATGGAGAGGTGGAAGTCACTAATAGAACTCTCTTGCAAGGCCTAAAAGCTAGATTGGATCGAATTGGGGGATCATAGATAGATGAACTCCACCACATACTCTGGGCCTACCAGACCACTCAAAAGGTTTTCACTGATGAAACTCATTTTAACTTGGCTTTTGGAATAAAACAGTCATACCTGTGAAATTTGGACTTCCTTCCCTCAGAATCGATGAGTACAAAGAAGACACCAATCCGATATGGCTTTGAGCTAACCTCGACTTAATTGAAGAAAGTAGGGAGTGTGTCGCCATGAGAATGACTGCTTATTGTTAGAGAGTGGCCAGATATTACAACGCTCGGGTTAAAACTAAAGAGTTTTGAGTTGATGATCTTGTTCTTCGATGAACCAAAGTCTCGTGGCCTATGGAGTAAGGAAAGCTTTCACCCAACTGGAAGAGCTCCTATCAAGTTGATGAGGTGATACACTCGAAAACCTACCATCTGAAGCAGTTAAACAAGATTCTACTTTCTAGGCCTTGGAATTCGACCAACTTACGCATGTACTATCAATGATTCATGTAATGCTGAATAAATAAACCTTCAAAATTCATTGACTTATGCTTACATGATAGGAAGGACTTAGGAGAAATCCCAATGAGGTCCCTCAAATTAGGATGATAGTTCAGCAGGTTCCTCCGATCAGAATTGCTTTCAATAAACATTTTTTGATCGGGACATCTTTACAATAGATTTTATTTAAGCAAGAAGGAATAAGAGATAAATTTTAAATTAGATTAATTAGGTGTAAGAAGATCTAGAGAATCGAATCTATAAAAAAAAAACTAAATTAAGTTAAGCAAGAAATCAAATCTACTATTTAAGACAGTCAATTAAAAGATAGATAATTATTTTGCCAGAAAGATAGTAAAGTAATCTAAAGCAAGAAATAAAGATCTAAAAAGCAATAATATATATATATTCCTTTTATATTTTATAGATTTTTTTGATTTATTTTAGACTCAAAAGTAACTATGCCACGATTTTCAACAATGGTGCCAAAATTTGATCGCTATCATAGACAGTCAAAAATAAAAATTAACTCAATACTATGTAGATAACATGAGTCGAGATCGTATCCGTAGGGATTATATTAATTACATTTGAGTAATTTAAATTTTAAATTAAATATCAAAATAAAAATTGATTAAAAGATTACTTTGATTAATAAGAAGCAAGTATATAAGCAATTTAAATAAAGATTGGGTTTCAAGTATGAAGGTAGATTTTTAGGATCTCAACTATTCTCTTGTTAGATAGCTGGTATCCTTTTTAACATATTTTGGACTAATATCTAATCAATAAAGATATAACCTATTTTAGAGAGTACGGCCTGTATCCTTAAATCACAACCCATCTCTTAAAGTTATAGGTTAGTCAAAATTAATTTAGATATAGTAAAAAAAATTAACCTAAAGATAATCTATCCTAAGACACAAACTGTATCCTTGGATCATGGCTCGTCCCAAGGGTTATAAACTATTCTACATTAAAATCTCATACAAAAAAAATGAAGATTCAAAAGATATAGCAAAGAAAATAAATCTCTATTGCATATTAAAAAGTAATACAAAAGATGTGAAATAGAAAATACCGTCAAAACAAGATTGCAAAGATCTTCTAAGAATATGACGATTAGCCGACCATAAGGGGATTCTTCACTGCAATCTGTATTCTGAACTCTGGAGATGCTTTGCCATGAATTGGAAGAAGATATTCAATAGTAGGAGGAGAAGAATTGGTGGAAGAGGGATTTTGATTATGGAAAAGAAAGAAAGAAGAAGCAAGAGGGGAGAGAGAGCCTGGGAAGAGAGAGGAGGGGACGGCTTGCTTCTGGTTGTGGTGTGGAGAGGGTTGATGATCCCCCAAAGGGGCATGCCTTTTGTTGAGAACCCTTGGGATAGCTTTTATAAAGGAGAGAGTGAGAGAGTGAGAGAGTTTGTGTTGGAGAGGGAGAGAGCCATGGAAAATTTGGTTTTGGCCCGAATTCCTTGCTTGCATAAAGATTTCTAGCAATTGGATCGCAATCAAATGTCACAAATCAAGCAAAAACCATTGCTCAGTGCTCAATCAAGGTCTAGATCCATTCAAGGCCATCAGATCACCTCATTAGGGGGTTATAAGCTGTTGGATCATGCTAAACGAAGCCTGGAGAGGTTTAGATCAAGCTGGAGTCTGTTCCAGCCACTGGGTCATGCAAGGGTTGTCTTCCAGCTGTCCGATCATGCAAAAGAATGCCACTCACTCGCTTAATCCCCCATACACTGTGTGAATAGACCGGCACTATTCCTATGAGTTGTGCATGGACCAGCCGTTGATCCCCCAAAAGAGTCATTTGGGCCGGTTTGTGTTGGGTTTTGGGCATGGTTATTATGCTTAATTTTGGGTTTGTTTTAGGTCCAATTTGAATTTAATTTACTTTCAATTTTTTCTCTTTTAATCTGTGAATCAGGCTCTTTGCATTAGCAATCATCTTTTCTGCAAAAGATAAATAGAAGCATCAATTCTTAAAAATAAAGACGAATTGATTTGCAAACTGATGCTTTTATTGACATGTTTGTGGAACTTATCAAGATGCCGATGCTGAAGGCATCTCAACCCCTCATGATAATGCTGTAGTTATTTTTACAACCACTACAAACCATGATGTATAAATAATTTTGGTAAATAATAGAAACTCTTTAAACATCTTATTTTATGATGTTTTTTGCAAAATGATTCTGCCCATGAATCAGCTCCAAAAGACCAATTTTCTCTTAGTTGGTTTTTTGAGTGATGCCATCTCCATCAAGGGAATTGTAACCCTATCTTTAACCACAGGGCAAGCTCCGAGGCAAGCCACAGTCATTCTTGACTTCTTAGTTATGAAGGTAGCCTTGGCTTATGATGCAATTTTAGAGAGGCTTGGCTTAAATGTTCTCCGAGCCATCTTCTCCACCTACCACTTGTTGATGAGCTTTCCTATTGCCTAAGGCATGGGCGAGGTTCGGGGCGATCAGGCTTTGGCTAGGTATTACTATGTTGCCACTCTCAAGAGCAAGAAGCTGAGAGAATCTCCGTATTGAAAGCTTCAACAACCATAATGAGTCAAGGCAACAACATGGAGAGCCAATTGAGCAACTCATCTCGGTCCCTCCTTCATGAGTTTGACTTGAGTAGAGTGGTCCAGATTGCATCATGGTAGGACAAAGCCTTCTGGACTAGGCTCTTGACTTTCCTGCAGGCCAATATTGATATTTTCACATGGTCAACCAAGGATATGCCTGGCATCTACCTAGAGGTTATGGTGCACCATCTACATGTTGACCTGTTAAATTGACTGGAGCAATAGAAGAAGCGGAGCTTTGCCCTTAAGTACCAACAAGCCACCAGGCAGGATGTGGACAAGCTCATGGCAACAAGTGTCATCCATGAGGTAGACTACCCCGAGTGGCTAGCGAATGTTGTCCTCATTAGGATGGTGAATGACAAATGGTGGGTATGCATAAGCTTTACTAATTTGAATAAATCTTGTCTAAAATATAGTTTTTCTATATCCAAGATAGACCAGCTTATCGATGCCACTGTAGATGATGCTCAACTTCAAGGATGCCTTCTTCGAATATAACTAAATCTAGATGGTGCTCGAGGATAAGAAGAAGACATCTTTCATCATAGACTAGGAGTTATACTACTATAAAGTTATGCCCTTTAGCTTGAAGAATATAGGAACCACCTATAGTATCTCGTTAACAAGATCTTCAAAGAATGAATTGATTGCAATATGGAGATCTATGTAGACGACATGCTGGTGAAGAGCTGCTGGATGGAGCGGCAAGTGGCAGATCTCAAGAAAATCTTCTAAACCTTAAGAAAGCATCGCATGAAGCTCAATCCAAAAAAATGCACCTTTGGGGTGGCCTTGGAAAAGTTCCTCAGTTTCATGGTTACCCACCATGGAATTGAGGCAAATTCAAAGAAAATCCAAGCCATCATAGAGATGTCATCGCAAGGACTTGGAAGTAAGTGCAGTGCCTCATAGGATGAGTGGCTACACTAAGTAGGTTCATGGCCAAGTTAGCAGTGATGTGCTTGCTGTTCTTCAAGGCCCTAAAATAGATTAAGGATATTTAGTTGATGATTGAGTGCCCGACCGCCTTCGATCAGCTTTATAAGTACCTTGTCTCAGCTCTGCTCCTGACCAAACTATCTATTGGGGAGACATTGTATTTGTACCTCACCATCTCCCTTAGAGTCGTAATATTTGTCCTTGTCCAAGAGGAAGATAGTGTGCATAAGCCCGTTTACTACACAAGCAAAGTGCTGCAAGATGTAGAGACAACATACCCCAAGGTGGAGAAGATTGCTGATTCTTTGGTAATCTTAGTGTGAAGACTCTAACCCTACTTCCAAGCACACTCCATCACCATGCTGATCGACCAGCCCCTGAGGCAAGTCTTGTAGAGACTCGATGCCTCAAGGGGATTAACCAAGTAGACCATGGAGCTTAGGGTGACCCCGACCGTACATCAAGGCTCAGGTTCTAGCTGATTTTCTTATGAAGTGTACACTCCTAGAGGAGATCGAGGCTACATCAGAACCTTCTAACTCTGCACTTATGAGCCCTTGGATGCTACACGTCGATGGATCATCCAATGTCAGAGGTGCTAGGGTTGGGTTGATTCTCACTAGTCCTGACAGTATCATGGCAAAGCATGCCGTTTATATCAGCTTCAAGACTTCGAATAATGAAGTAGAGTACAAAGTACTCTTAGCTAGAATAAAGCTCACCCGAGAGCTCAGAATTCCACACCTTCAGATCCTTAGTGACTCCCAACTATTGGTTGGCCAGGTTCAAAGGAAATATAAGGTGAAGGCACCTTCTATGGAAAAATATCTACATAAGGTACAAGAAATAATTCCTTTGTTTAATAAATTTGAGACTTTATAGATATCCAGATCAAAAATACCCGAGTAGATCTACTATCAAAGCTAGTGACCTTAGAATATGCTGATTTATGTGGAGATCCTCGACAGGTCTAGCATCAAGGAGGAGCCAACCCAAGTGATGTAGGTAGATCATGAACTCACCTAGATGGATCTACTGATCAAGTACTTGCAGGATGGGCTACTACTGGAAGATTAGGCTGAAGCCTAAAGAGTCAAGTTCTAGTCTGTACAGTATATGATGCTCCAAAGAAAGGTACAAGCGATCCTTCTCCATGCCTCTCCTTCACTATCTCCAACCCTCCTAGGTCGAGTGTGCCTTGCATGAAGTCCATTAAGGCATCCACGGTAACCACTTTGGGGGTAGGGCTTTAGCATACAAAATTCTGCAGCAAAGATACTACTGGTCGATCATCCGTGAGGATGCAATCAAGTTTATAAAGTGCTGGAATGAGTACCGGTGGTACTCCAATATTTAGCATCTACCAGTAGCTTTGCTTTCTCCAATCAGCTCTCTTTGGTCGTTTACTTAATGGGGGATGAACATCCTCGATCTTTTTTCATAGGCCATCGGATAAAGAAAATTGCTCATTGTGGCAATCGACTACTTCACCAAGTGAGTTGAGATTGAGCTACTTGTTTGGATCACTAAGAAGAATGCCTATGACTTCATCTGGAAGAGCATCATTTGTTATTTCTGCTTGCCTTAGGTTATCATAACTGATAATGGCTGACAATTTGATAATGCCTCCTTTTGGAAGTTTTGCTAAGAGCTATTCATCAACCATTATTTCACCTTCATTAAGTATCCCCAAGCAAATGGAGAAGCTGAGGTGACCAACTGGACCATCCTTCAAAGCTTGAAGACCTAGTTCAATAGAGCCAAAAGGCTCTGCATAGATGAACTACACAGTATTATCTAGAAATACCACACCAAACATCGGCTTTTGATAGGTGAGACACCTATTAATCTTGCCTTTAGAACTAAAGTAGGTATCCCTATAGAGATAGGCATGCCCTCACATTGGGTGGAGGCCTTCAATGCTCAGAGAAATTCAGAAGACCTATGGATGAACCTAGATCTTTTGGAGAAAGTTAGAGAGAAGGCACAAGTCTGGATGGTAGCATACCAATGGTGCATCGCACGCTATTATGACTCCAAGGTGAAGGAGAAGCACTCTCGGCTTGGAGACCTGGTGCTCAAGAGAGCTGAAGTTAGTCAGCCAACTAAACAAGGAAAGCTTTTGTCTAAGAAGGAAGGACTTTACCATCTTGCTGAGGCAGTATGCTTCAGAGCCTATCATCTAGAGTAGTTGGACGGGATGCCTCTTCCTCACATTTGGAATTCTACTAATCTTTGGATTTACTGTCAATATAGTGCATCATGTAAAACTGATCCTGCAATAAAATTCTAATTTTTCTATGCAAAAAAAATATTGTCAAGTAATATAGTTCAAAGACATGAAGCCTCGGCTTAGCCAACCGGAGGAGCAGAACATGTAAGAAGTCATCTTCCACCTAGATGAGGTCAAAGGACAGGACCGAGAATGGTAAGCTACATGCCCCAAGCCAGGCTGTTGTGCCTACCGTAAAGCCCTATGTGAGCTTCACCCTAGATCGGATCACCATGTCCGTAAAGCTTTGACTATCTTGTGTGCCTCCAATAGTGGAAGACTTTGAGCCGTGATACTAGAGTAGGCCCATGTAAGCCAAAAGCTCTGAGAAAGCCTTGGATGAGCTACGTGCCCCAGGCTAGGTCATCGTGCATGTCAAAAAGTCCTAGATGAGCTACTACACCCCTGGTTGGGTCGCCATGTCTATAAGGTCTCAGTTGTCCGATATGCCTCCGACAGTAGAAGACTTCGAGTCTTAAGGCAAAAGTAGGCCCGCATAGGCCAAAAATGTCGAGAAAGTCCTGGGTGAGCTATACACCCCAAGGCAGACCATCATGCCTACCGGAAAGCCTTGTTTGAGCTTTGCTCCTAGGCGGATCACCATGTCCATAAAATCTCGGTTGTCCGGTATAACTCCAACAATGAAAAATGCTAAGCCTCATAGCTGGAGTAGGCCTACATAGGTCGAAAACTCCAAGAAAGCCCTAGAAAAGATACGCATCTTAGTCCAAGCCATCGAATCTATCAAAAAGCCTTGGGTGAGCTATGTTGCAACAATCGGCAGCTCTGATACTAAATATTAGAGAAAACCATGGTACCTCATCTGTATCATGTTGCGGAACCCCTGATCTTATGTGTGAACCTAAGAAGATCTTTGATAGACCCAACCTCTAAGGGAAGCAAACACTAGCACCAATCCTAGGTGCTATGATGGGGCGCCTCCCTCCTAGGGCTTGAGGGAGGCGCCCCTCCCTCTAGGATTTTCTTTAAGGAACCTAGGGGCGGCAACCCTAGAGAAAAAGAGAGGAGAGGTTAAGGGAGAAAAGATCTATATTTCTCTTCTTTTTTTTCTTCTTCAAATTCTAATATAACCTATATATAAATACATAGCCAATAGGCCCGATCAAAAACTCTCTTGACTAATCCAATACATGAAAGCACTTATTGAGTCCATATACATCCATGCCTCACATGCTCTTATCCCATGAACTAAATCCCAGTCCAAATCATGAGTTAGCCACCTTAAGACCTTTTAAACCAGGCTTTAAGACACCTTGGATCAAACCCAATCTAAGATCAGACAAAAAATCCCATGTAGATCTGTCCCCCATGTCCGAGCGACCTCGACTACATCTTGTGCTATAGATTTTTCAAACACTATTTTCTATCTGCTTGAGAGGGCCAGCTCGATCTCGATCCGAGCCAGCTCGATCTCAGTCCGAGCCAGCTTGACCTGTATCCAAGCCAACTCCACCTATGTGCTAGCCCCTTTTTTTGGCTGATACTTCTCCTGGCTCTAGTTCTTTACTCCATTTTGTATTTCTATATCTCTAGAGTACCAATCAAGCCTCTCAAGATTCTCACACTTGAACCTCAAGCTCACGGAGAGCTACATGCCGCCTCCATCCTAGGACTATTCCTATCCTAGCCCTAGGACCACACCTATCCTAGTATCCTCGGAGCCAACTCCTAACTCCTTCTGTGGCTTCCAAAGGTTTAAAAGTACCACACCAAATTCTACAATCTCTATTTTGGTGTGCCCAAGTTTTGGCACACCTTGCAATGTCATCCTGTATAATCCCACTATCAATGTGCTCTCTGACAGCTTCTTGTGCACACCTTGCCACCGTCATCCTTCTTCAGTTGCTGAGCTCCTTTTGAGGCCTTTGGGATGATTGCCTCCTTTGCTAAAGACTTTGGCTTGCTTCTTGGCACCACTTTTAGAGTTGTAGATACCATTTTGGCAGCTATATCACTTATTCTGGATTTTTCTGAAGAATTTGTAGTATTTCTGTACCAGTACTTGCTGCATCACCTGACATGGTCACCTTAGAACAATGCCGCTCCACCTAAAATTATGTATCTTCGACACTGGTGTGGAGATATTGCTCCTTCCTCTGCACTCCTCTGCTCTAAACTTGTGTCAAATCCTCTCCATCTATGAAACCATCTCTACCTGATGCTCTACCTAAAACTGAAGTCCATCTGATGTCACAGAAGAATCTGACTCTGTAACTAAGTCATCCAAGGTCAACCATCCAATGCTGCACTGCTGGGCCTGCCACTGCACCTCGAACACTATCACTGCCCCTTTGAACCCTCCGCACTCCACAAACCCCTTTGAAGCCATCTCGGATACTCTGCAACCCGTGGGTACCTCCAAATATCTAAGAGCTCATCCAACTCTTTAAAACCTGCAACTGAATCCTAAAAAATTTCATTCTAGCACTTCATCATCTTTTGCCCCTACACCAACCATTGCTTCAGTTTCATCCGAAGGAACTATAGCTCAAATCCTGTCTTGGGCTCAGACCTACCTATCTCATTTCGAGGCTCGACACCACCTTCTTATAGGTATCAGAGTCCTCTCTTATTGCACAAAATTCATCCTCCACATGAACCATGACTCTCCCCAGTGCCCTTATAGAAGAAACCTGATCCAAGATCAGCTGCTCAACCTTGACCTCCTGGACCTCCACCATTTTTGCTCCTATTTTGAATACTCTGCAACCCCCCAGGCACCTCCAAAACCATCGAGAAGTTTCACCTCCTTTGAATCTACTATGACTCCATGGATCAACCATCTCCATCACCCCAAGATTTTGCAAATCCTTGCTTTGATCGAACAGCTGAATGCACTCCGACTATTTTCCTATCTTCCTACAACCAAAGGATGTATAGTTGCTTCTTCAACCTTCCTTCGACCATTATTTCTTGGATGATCTCTCTTTATCTACCAAATTGCCCCATGTTACCTATCTTTTTAGAGAATCCTATTGCCTACCAGTAATACACCCTACCTTTTCACCAAGATCAATCAGTAAATCATGCATTCAAACCTTCCATTCTAAAAAAAAAAAATTCCTTTCTATCAATCCTCTCAACCTCCACCTTCAATCCGCTGCTTTTGGATGGCCAAACCATAGCAAAAAAGAAAGCAAATCTGAGACATATTGTGGAATAGATGTGCAGATTTTTTATTTCTTCCTGTATGATACTTCCACACTCCATTAGGCTTTGATACCAAATATTGTAACAATCGGTAGCTCTGATCCCAAATGTTAGAGAAAATCATGGTATCTCATCTGTACCATATTGTGGAACCCCTGATCTTGTGCATGAATCTGAGGAGATCTACAATAGATCTAATCTCTGAAGGTAGCAAATACCAACAACAATCCTAGGTGCTATGATGGGGCACCTCTCTTTTAGGGCTTGAGGGAGGTGCCCCTCCCTCTAGGGTTTCTTCAAGGAACCTTAGGGTGGCAACCCTAGAGAAATAGAGAAAGAGAGAGGAGAGGTTAAGGGAGAAGAGATTTGTATTTCACTTCTATTTTTTCTTCTTCTTCTTCAAATCCTAATACAACTTGTTGGGGATAAATCCACTCCTACCGAAGTTTAGTAAGATGTCAAGTCTCAGGATAACCCCATCCGATGGTGACAACTATGACTGAACTTCAACCAGTGGAAATTCCTGCTCTAGTTGACTCCAAGACTGCCAATCTTTAACTTGGGCTTGCTAAACGATCTTCTCAATTTTGATTATCAGCCCTTTCAGATAACTCTAGAACCTGCAAGACATTGCAGGCCTCATCCGAACGAACTTGAATAGTAAAGGCAGCCAAATTTTTCTACTATAAGCATCTAACTCTCTCTAATCGAACATCTTTCGGATGAACTTGAATAGTGAAAGTAGCCGACTAAGCAGTTGGCTAAGTATTTGATTCCTACATAGTCTAGCCTGGCCGATCTTGAAGCTGGTCGAACATCTTTCCAACTAGATCCTCTCTAAGCCAAGTCTCACCATTGCAGTCGGGTCTTACATCAAAGATCTCAGACTGACAGAGCTTCTCCCCAGATGAACCTCTATGCCTTACTGAGAGTGGCAGATGTTGGCATTCTTGTATCTAGAATCTTGAGTGTGCAAGCTAGAGTTAACAAAAAAACTTCATCATCAAATTAAGTCTGAACTTCTCCCCAAAGAGCCTAGCCGCTATCCTAAATCAGTGAATCCACCATCCTCAACCTTTAATCCAGAGCAGTTATCCGCTTGCAGACAATCCTAAAGGTAGCCAAACTTTAAAAGAAATAGTTGATACTCACCAGAGTGTTTTGGTTGTGTCTGCCTATTACAGCTACTAGCCAACTCCTAATCCGGCCAACTCCTGATCTAGCCAACTCCTGATCCAGTCGAATTCCATCCCATTGCCAAACAGACTTCTTCCAATCGAACTCCTAGTCAAACTTCTTCTAGTCAAAATTTCTTTCAGTCGATCTTCTTTCAGTGGTTGAACTAACCACTTTACATTTTGATCATCGATTGAGCATACTTAAACAACAGGAGGACCTCAGCATCTATGCAAGTTCAACCCCCAATATAGTGGATATCAGTCAACGTGCAGACAATCTCAGAAAAGTCCAAACCTCTCCTAAGCTATTGAGATGTGAAGTTCTTTACTATCTATAATAGTTTCATCCAAACTTTAACTATTAATTTTTAACAGACTGGCATGTTACGATAATGGACACCATCCTCCGTAATAAACTCCACGTGGTCCTGAACGATCCACTACCAGGTAGTTACGACTCTCACCATCAATTTGTTACAAGCTCCATCTATATAAGAGATCCTCCAGATATATTTTCTATCTAAGCTAAAAACTCTACTAAAATTTTCTAAGTGCTCCATTTCTATGAATCATAGAGCTGACTTGATTGTCGGAGGATCTTGCCGGAGCCAACCCACCTCCAATTTGGACTTATTTTGTAGGTCCTGATGGTGACCTCATATTCTTCAACTTTAGTTTTTTGACATCTATAGTTTTCTGCACCAATAGAATTGACACTAGAGAAAGGGACCAATCCCTTGTCTTAAAGGAGCACTTAGCCGGATTTCTACTCTGCTTCAGCTTCCTCTTCTTCTCCGATCAGTTTAGTAGGATGCTGCCCAGGAAGGCATCAACCAAGCAATCTACTGCCTCTGTGACCAGATCTCATCTAGATCCGTCTGCTCTGACTTCATCTCTGGCACCCCAAGCTCATCCATTGACAGTAGTGGTGGACGTGAAATAGTTCAACCTATTGATCCAATAGGTCAAAGGTCTTACAGAAGCAGTGCAGGCCATGCAGCAGCCCCTGACATCAGTTCAGTCAAAAAAACTTCATCAGAATACCAGGATCCAGTGCTGGAATAGTCCACCTAGGCTAGTTGCTTGGTGACCCCTGGAAAGGAGAAATAGAGGACGAAGAGCTCCTCTTCTGACCATGACTTCACCTTTGGAAGGTCCCTGCCTTCCTTCAGCCAACAGACCCTCAAGATCCATGATCGAGAAGATTTTCTTGATAAAAAAATTTAGAAAATGAATCGATGGATTGATAAACTCCGCCATGCTCCTTCCACCCACAATGACAACATCTGCACCAATTCTCCTTTCTCTCTACAAATCATGTAGGAACCCATCTCGCCGAACTTCAAGCTTCCTCAATTTGAAAGCTACGATAGGACCTCGAATTCGGCCGACCATCTTAAGGCCTTTTGGATAATGATGCTGCTTCATGATGCATCAGATGCCATTTTATGCCAAATTTTCTCATCTATCCTAAAGGAAGCAGCAAAAAATTGATACTCGAGCCTCAAGTCGGGTACAATCTTCTCTTTCAACCAAATGAGCCATCAATTTGTAGCTTATTTCATAAGCAGCCGACGTCCAAGATGAGGTTCGAACTACCTCATCAACATAAAATAGAAGAAAGGAGAGTCCATTTGAACTTACATTAGCCACTTTAATGCTGCTGCACTAGAGGTCCAGAACTTGGACCAATCTATTGCTATGGCCATGCTAAAAAATGGCCTTCAGAAGAATGATCTTCTATTCTTCTTGAAGAAAAAATATTCCAAAAATTTTGCTGATATGCTGGCATGGGCTGAAGGTTATGCCTGAGTTAAGGAGGCCTTCAAATTGAATGATGATAAGGCCACGAAAGAGTGGCAAGCAGGCAAATTCAGCAAGCCTGCAGCTGAAGAGAAGCTGAGTGAAGCTTGGCCATGTTCTAGAACTTCTCTTGAGCACAAACGAGCCCGGATTCCTCTCCGAGCTCATCGACAAAGAAGTCCTAACTAAAGGGCGTGGCGGAACTCTTCCCTCAGAAGGTTCCACAACTATGCCCTCCTTAATGCTCTAAAGACTCAAGTGCTGATGAAGATCAAGGAG
The DNA here is from genome assembly GCA_006176705.1 of Cocos nucifera. NCBI lineage: Eukaryota > Viridiplantae > Streptophyta > Magnoliopsida > Arecales > Arecaceae > Cocos > Cocos nucifera. The sequence goes on along the minus strand of QRFJ01001658.1, from coordinate 94,471 downwards.
CAGCTACTGAGGCTAAAGAGGATGCGCACTCATCCTGACAAGTGCAATCCTAATAAGTACTATCTCTACCATCATGATCATGATCATAATACTAAAGAATGCATTCAGCTCTAAGATGAGATTGAGAAGCTCATCAGATGAGGTTGGCTTGGTTAATTTCTGTGATGTCAGCCTGAAGGAAGAAAAAATCGATCAAGGGCACTACCGCAACCAGAGCCACATAGGAGGGAGGAGCAACAAGAAGATCGGCTACCTCTCAGGATCATCAATACTATCTTTGAGGGACTTCGATGAAGGGAGGCCAGTGGATCGACAGAACTTGCTAAGCAGTAGAGGACTGAAGAACCCATCGCTTTCACTAAAAAAGATGCACAAGGGGTTTAATTTTTACATAACAACATGATTGTAGTATCTTTAAATATTGCTAACTATGTTGTACGCCATATTTTTTTTGATAATGAAAGCTCTATCGATGTATTATTTTATGATGCTTTCTTCAAAATGTCCATACCTAGTAGCCACTTGGGACCAATGAACTCTCTATGGTAGGCTTCACTGATGATGCTATGCTAATTGAAGAGATAATAACATTGACTGTGGCTGCAGGACGGTATCCAAGATAGTCCAAGACTCAAGTGATTTTTTTGATGGTAAAGGCCCCATCCGCCTATAATAAAATCCTTAGTCGATCTGGTTTAATTGTACTTCGGGCAATGGTATCAACTTACTATTTGAAAATGAAGTTTCCAACGAACTGTAGGATCGAAGAAGTTAAAGAAGATCAAGCTCTGACAAGACATTGCTACACTATTGCCTTGCAAGGGTGAGGGCAGCCAGGTCCTTATCCTATAGACGAGCTTGACGTTTGTGATGACCTTGCTGAAGAGCGGGGTGAGCCTATGGAAGACCTTGTTGCAATCCTTTTGAATGATGGAAATGAGGATCATATTATCCAAATTGGCTCCAATTTGTGAGAAGAAATCAGAGAGCAGCTCGTCGGCTTCCTACAGAGAAATGCTGATGTCTTTGCTTGGGTTTCCATAGATGTGTCTGAAAGTGATGTAGAAGTGATGGAACACCATCTGGCTGTTAATTTCAAATATCGATCAGTGAAGAAAAATTACATAGCTATGCATAAGAGCGGCAAAAGGCAATTGTTGAAGAGGTTGATAAACTTCTCAAAACTAGATTCATTTAGGAGGTGTCTTATCTAAACTGGATCTCTAATGTGGTCCTCATTAAGAAGGTGAATGACAAGTGAAGAATATGTATAGACTTCAAAAAGTTGAATAAAGCTTGTCCAAAAGATAGCTATCCCTTATCCAGAATTGATCAGTTGGTAGATACAACCTCGGGCCATGAGCTCCTCACTTTCATGGATGCTTTTTCTGATTATAACCAAATTTAGATGGCATCAGAAGATGAGAAAAAAACTACTTTTATTACTGACCATGATCTTTATTGTTACAGGGTCATGCCCTTTGGACTTAAAAATGTAGGTGCAACCTACTAGCACTTGATGAACAAAATCTTCAAGGAATAAATTGACTGCAACATGGAGGTCTACATAGATGACATGCTTGTCAAAAGTCGATCTTCAATAAATTATATCGTCGATCTTAAAGAGATCTTTAATACTCTCCAAAAGTATAGGATGAAGCTGAACCTGACCAAGTGTAACTTCGGAGTAACTTCAAAAATATTTCTGAGATTCATGGTGTTCAATATGAAATTGAAGCAAACTCGGAGAAGATCCGAGCCATTCAAGAGATGGCTGTCCGAGGTCAATAAAAGAAGTTCAGCACCTAACAGGGAAGGTAGCAGCTCTGAATCACTTTGTTTCAAGGTTGGTCGAAAGATGTATGCCCTTCTTCCAGGTAATCAAGCAGTCGAAGAACTTCTGTTGGACTCCAGAATGCTAGCAAGCATTTGTGGAACTGAAAAGCTACCTCTACTCGTATTCTCTATTGGCCAAGCCCAAATCTAGAGATGAATTATTTTTATACTTGGCGATTTCTCCTACGACTCTGGCAGCAGTACTAGTCAAGGAAAAAACCAAAGTGTACAAGCCAATCTACTACATGAGCCAAGTTCTGAGGGATGCTAAAATCATGTATAGCAAGTTAGAAAAACTAACTTATGCCCTATTAATTACAGCCCGAAAGCTCCGACCTTATTTTCAAGGGCATACCATAACACTTCTTACTGATCAATCAATCAAGACAGTTCTTCACCAGACATATACCTCTAGAAGAATAGTAAAATGGACAATTGAGCTCATAGAGTTTGATATCAATTTTTAACCTCAACCATCAATCAAAGCTCAGATATTGGCTGACTTCATAGTAGAGTACACCATTCCAAATGATGCTAAGCTTGAATAGTCGGAGGTCAATATTTCATAGTTACAGCCAAACTCTCCTAAGAAAAGAGCAGACCTTCTTGAAAACTTTTGGATGCTATATGTGGATGGTTCATTTAATACTTTTGAGGTGGGTGCTAGTTTAATTTTAATCAGTCCAGAAGGAATCATTGCTAAATATGCACTATATTTTAAATTTTTCATAATAAATAATAGAGCAGAATATGAAGCTCTAATTGTTGGGTTGAAGATAGCCAAAAAAATTAAAAGCAGATTGACTTAAAGTCTACAATGACTTTCAGTTGGTGGTACGGAAAGTAAGTGGCAGTTATCAAGCTCAGGAGGAAAGCATAATGAAATATGTTGAAAAAGTGAGGGATCTGACCCCGACCTTCAGTAGTTTTGACATCCAACAAATCTCGTGAGTGAAAAATGCTAGGATCGACCTTCTCTCAAAGTTAGCAACACAAGCTCCAAGTGAATTGCCCAAAGAAATTTTCTTCGAAGTTCTAAAGTGTCCAAGTTGAAGGAAAAAATCAGATTTTTTCATGTCAGGTTCGTTCAAATCTGATTGGATCGAGAGACATATTTCAAAAATTTCATCTTATATCCAAATTAGATCTGACATTTTTCAGATCTAATTTTATGACCTAATAAATAAAAAATTTAAATTAAATTAAATCTAAATTAATGTTACCTTGATTCTGGGTAATCTGATTATCCATTGATGATCCTGCTGATTACTTGAGATTCTGGATCTAGCCATGCAAACGCCTGGCCTCTACCGGTATCCATTCGGATTGGATCTAAAGATCTTTTTCTTCTTTATCATGTCTCTAAAAATCAGATCTAGATCTAATTTAAAGGATCTTCAAAACTCCTTTCGAAGATCTGCTGTCGTCTCTGTAGCGGTGCTGCCTTCTTCTTTTCTTGTTAGCATTTTCTTGCTTGAATCGCACTAATCTAAAGCCCAACTTTCCTTGGGTGTGGAGAGGAGAGAGAGGATCAGAAAAGTGGCATGGAGGAGGGAGAGGGGCAGCCTTGGGGTGTGGCTAGGAGAAAGTTCTATCAAAGTTGGACGCAGATAGGTCTTTATATAGACCCTGCTGCGCCACGCAGTGCCACATCACTCCGACCAATCACATTGCTTCGTGCAATCAGATCTAAATCTGATTGGTGGGATGACATTACCTGATCTAATAAGATGAGAGACCCATAGATTCATCCTTAGATGGTGCTTAAGACTGGTCAAAGTCTATAGGTGAGGGTCACCTAGTTTGAATCTAAGAAGCAACCTGGAGTCCCATCCGTATGGGACTCCAGGCATCCCTATCCATAGGTGCACGCCATCCTAGGCATGCACCCCTTTCTTTTCAAATTCCAGTGAGGGGACAAGCTTCTATTTGCTCTCCAATAAGTGCATGACACATGGACAGATGTTCAAGGGTCAAAGGTCAATGTTTGACCAAAGTCAAAGGACAAGAATTAGTAAGTGATGGAAAATGGTAGGTATTGTCTCAAATTTATCTCATAAATTAAGATAACCATTTTCTAATCTGGACAAGTTTTAGTCAGACCAGTTAAAGGTACCTGAGTGAGCACAAACTCATTTGGCTTAGTCGAGACAACTTTTAATGAAAGAAAAAGAAGAATGTTAGGTTTAATCTGTGCTAGCACGATTTTCTTGAACCTAATTGAATCTAATTCAAATCAATTGAACTAGATTAGCCCAATTGATGATATTCAGATCCAAACCCTTATTTGTGCGATCCAGTTAGGTTCAGTTTTATATGATAATGGGATATGTTATGATCTCCATTATCAACATCATTGAAACTTTTTTCGATGGATCAAAACTCTTCTGATTTAGACAACTAGAATGATCGATCATCTAAATTATTCTAATTGCTCCCAAAATCCACCAGTGACACCTAGTAGTATATGGTGGCAACCCATCAAAATTGAAAAAGAACCTCTCGGTGCAGCTACTTGTGTGATTAAGTTCTTCTATCTTGAGCTCCGATCGAATTAGGGTTAAGGTGAACTCATCAAATCATAATTTCTATGATATGATTTAATCATTTGATTCAAGTGCGATGTGAAAACCTTAATAGAAACTATCTCTATTATTTCACTCTCTACCATGGCCATGGGCTTATGGACTTGATTCTCATGATCATCATAGGACTGCTCCTCATCCACCGAGGTAGATAGATTCCATCTTGGTGCAATCCAATTCTTACAATGAACATGCTATAGCCAACATATACCTCAGGATTCTGAATGGCTAGGAGATCGAGTCATGGTGTAGTCAAACTATAACACCCTCAAGGTGAACTACCGATGCACCTTAGATCAAAAAATCAGACACACCACTATAGCTTCGAGTCAGTCATCGACGAGAAGATAGACTTTCTTATGACTACTCGAGGTGGTCACGCTCAGTGCCCTCATTCTCTAATGAGTACCTATACTCTCACTTTGGTGTCTCTACACCATAGACTCAAGACTCATCTACTATAAAGAAGCAATTATACACTAATCTTTCAGATCAATCACCATCCTCATGATGATTCTATGGTCAGGAGCAGGTTATGAGTTAATAATGAAAATTTTTGTCTTAAATTTTTAACTCTTGAAAATAAGAATTATCATTACCATTAACTCAAAGGATGTATCACAGACACTAAATACACATATGTGATAGAAAATAATTCATTTTAGTATTTATAATCAAAATTATAATTTTATCCTTAGAAGTGTATTACAAGTGTCAGTCAATTCTGGCTTCTAGGGCATACATATCTAACAAATTTTCACTTGATCTAAAGTCAATTGGCTATAAATCTAAGTTCTATCTTCTCAAGATGGGCTTCGATCTTCTGCTGGCCCAACAGCTTTATAAGCGGATCCGCCATATTGTTTGTAGAGTCAACTCTCTTGACCTCGATGTAATCCTTCTCGAGGTAATCGTGGATGAGATGGTATCGTCGCTCAATATGCTTGTATTTTTGGTGAGACCTCGACTTCTTAGCAAGGGCTATGGCACCATTATTGTCACAGTACAGAGGAATGACATCTGATGGCATCACTCCGATCTCTATGGCAAACTTCTTATACCGAATGCCTCCTTTGTAGCTTCTGATGCAGTGATGTATTTTGCCTCCATGTTGGAATCTACTATCACTGTCTGCTTGAAACTTTTTTAACTGACAGCTCCATCATTGCACAAAAATAAACCCCCAGATGTCCACTTTCGATCATCTACATCGGACATAAAATTCGAGTCTGTATACCCCTGGACTAGGAGTTCTCCATTACCAAAGATCAGTAGCATATCTTTAGTTCTTCTTAAGTACTTAAGGATACATTTCACAGAAGTCCAGTATTCTTCAACTAGATTCGACTGATATCTGCTCGTGACACTCACAGCATGGGCTATATCAGGTCATGTACATAACATGGCATACATGAGGCTCCTTATTGCTGAAGCATAAGGGATCTTACTCATGCATTCTATTTCCTCAGGTGTGCTCGGGCACATCTTCTTGGAAAGATGAATGCCATGTCTGAAGGGTACTAAACCCCTCTTAGAATTTTCTATACTTAATCTCTTTAGCACTTCCTCTATGTACATCTTCTATGAAAGTCCTAGTATCTTATTTGGTCTATCTCTATAGACCTTAATTTCTAGAATAAAGGATGCTTCTCCTAGGTCTTTCATGAAGAATTCTTTAGATAACCACATTTTAACCATGGTCAATATGGAAATATCATTCTCAATAAGGAGGATGTCATCCACGTATAATGCGGGGAAGACAACAGCACACCTACTAACCTTTTTGAAGACACATGGCTCCTCATTTTTGATGAAACCAAAAAATTTGATCACATCATTAAAATGAGTATTCCAGCTTCGAGATGCTTGCTTAAGTCCATGTATAGACCTTTGCAGCTTGCATTCCTTATGATCATCATCACTAGATGTGAAACTTAGCGACTATTCCATATAGATATCTTTCTCAAGATATCCGTTTAAGAACGTCATTTTCACATCCATTTGCTATATTTCATAATCGAAATAGGCTGTAATAATAAATAATGTGTAGATGGATTTTAGCATAGCTACTGACGAAAAGGTATCTTGATAGTCAATACCTTCTCATTGACTATAACCTTTTGCCACTAATATAGCTTTGAATGTCTCCACATTTCTATCTGCACCAATCTTTCTCTTGTAAATCCATTTACACCCAATAGGTACTATACCTTCTGGTGGATCTACCAAGGTCTAGACTTGGTTTGAGTGCATCGAGTCAATTTCTAACTTTATTACCTCTAACCATTTCTCGGAGTTGATATCCAATATCGCCTTATTATAGATTTTGGGATCATCACCATGAACCCCATTTTCTATGAGAAATATTTTTTCTACATCCTCTAAAATAGTACCTAAGTACCTCTCAGGGGAACGAAAATTTTTTTTCGATCTATGAGGTGGAGGAGGTAGTGAATAGATTGGCTCAACCTGATTTGGTTCCATTTGGTCCTTAGCTTGTTGCTCTTGTGAGACTTTCTCTTCGAGCTTAATCTACTTTCCAATGCCGCTATCTTGAATAAACTATTTTTCAAAAAAGATGGCATGTCGACTCACAATTACATTATGATATTCTGAAATGTAGAAATAATATCCTAATAACTCTTTAGGATAATTTATAAATCGAGCTCTGAAGGATCTAAAGTCTAATTTATCCGCTTGTTGTCTTTTGGCATAAGTCAGACAACCCTAAATTTTGAGATAACTCTGACTTGGTTTCTTACCATGCCATATCTCATACAGTGTGGTAGGAACAGTTTTAGAAGAAACCCTATTCAGTAAGTATGTTGCAGTTAATAAACAGTATCCCCAAAAAAAATCAGAGAGATTTATGAAGCTCATCATGGATTGGACCATATCTAATATAGTCCGATTTCTCCGTTCTGAAATTCCATTGAGTTGAGATATTTCAGGTGGAGTCCGTTAAGAGATTATACCATTTTTCTTAAGATAGTCCAGAAATTTTTGACTAAGGTATTCACCTCCTCGATCTGATCGAAGAATCTTAATGGGTTTTCCAATTTATTTTTCTACTTCATGTCTGAACTTCTTGAACTTTTCAAAGACTTCAGACTTGTGTCTCATAAGATATACATACCCATACCTAGATAAATCATCGGTAAAGATAATGAAGTAGATAAAGTTATCTCTAGCTGGCACATCAAATAGGACGTACACATCAGTATGTACTAGGACAAGGAGGTCCGTGGTCCTTTCCCCATGTCCTACAAAAGGAAGCTTAGTCATTTTGCCATGAAGACAAGATTCACAAATTGGATATGACTCGAAAGTCAACAGACTCAATAGCCCAATTTTTTTCAATTTGTTAATCCTATCTTCTACTATATGACCTAATCTTAGGTGCCATAGATACCTATCGTTTGGACTATCCCTAGTTCATTTTGATTTTATAGCATTCACATTTTGCTCGAAATTAAAAATAGATACATCAACATGTAACTGATAAAGACCATTAATAAAGAAACTATTTGCAATTTTATTTCTTTCATAAAGAATATTATAATGATCCTTAAGAAAACTAATTACATAGCCTTCTAATGCAAGGCAAGAAATAGAAATTAAATTTCTGCTTGCTGTAGGTACATAATAACAGTCTTTTAACACTAAGTCTAAACCAGATGGTAGTCGAAGAGGGTATGTTCCCATGGCCACGGTAGTACTCTTGCTCCATTTTCGACACGTAGGATCATCTCACCATCCCTTAGCCTTCTGCTATCCTCAAGATCCTGCATGAAAGTGCACAAGTGAGCACTAAAACTAGAGTCAAGCACCCAACTGAATGCAAAAAAAATCATAAGGTTAGACTCAATGACGAACATACCTCCAGAAGGACCTGCCTCCTTCTTATTCTTCAAGGTGACCAGGTATGTAGGGCAGTTCCGCTTTCAGTGGCTGTTGTTGTTGCAATGAAAATACTTTTCTTTATCAGCGGTCTTCTTCAGCTCTGCCTTTTTTTCTCTCCTCCTTCCATCTTTTGCTTTTTTACAGACTTCTTCTTCTTTCCAAAAAACTTTCTTTTGGAAGAAGTCTGTTTTATAGCAAGCACTGAGCCTTTAGAATTTTTCATGGAAAGCTCAGCAGTAACTAGCATCTTCATAAGTTTGACTAAAAAATTTTGAAGTTTATGCATATGGTAGTTCATGATGAACTGTCCATACGCATCAGTTAAGAATTGCAAAATTATATCATTCTACAGATCCAAGTCCAACCTCACTCCAAGCTTCTCAAGCTCTTTCAAGTTTTTGATCATCATCAGACAATGATCTTGGACTGACTACCCATCATGCATCTTAGCCTTGAACAGTCATTTAGTGACTTGATACTTGGCTGCGCGACTCTGTTTACCAAACATCTCCTGTAGGTGAGCCAACATTTGGCGAGCAGTCTTAATATCTTCATGTTGGTGCTGAAGTTCATCAGACATTGAGCCCAACATGTAGTATCTGGCCTTATTATCTTCATCTATCTACTTATCCAGAGATGCTCTCTGTTCAGCAGATGGACGAGCTGGTAAGATGGGAGGATCCTGATCCAATACATGAGTTAACTTCTTGAAACCCAATATAATTTTGAAGTTTCAGAGCCAATCCTTATAATTTGGTCCAATCAGTTTATGGGTGTCCAGGATTCATGCTAATGGGTTGGATGCAGATATTTTTCTGTAGAGAGTCAAAATTTCTAGTTAGATACTGTAATTAAGACTTAACCAATTTATTTAGAGATTTTATTTTTAAATAAATTAGCTTTCACTATTTTTTTGGATCTCTACACTCTCTCTGTAGAGATGCAAAAATCTTCATGATTATTGATTTCTAGTGGGTGGTGCAGTCCCACCAACTGACTCATCACCTCATCTAACAGTTATTGGTGATGGGTTAGCCAATGAGTGAACAACTCTTGCTCAATAATTCTCTAATCATGATGCCTCCAAACTTGATCTCTAATTCATGAATCTCATCGTATCAAGAATATTGATCCACTCCTTAGTTAAGTTAGACCCACCATTTGTATAGATTGGATTCCTAATTGGGTCTCTCACCGTATCCAAAATATTGAGCTCAATCCATCCTCCAGCCTGTAGCATCCAATGCCTAATAGATATGGTTGCGTCTTTTTGGTGCAACTGAACCACTGTAACCAATCAAGAATAATTAACCTCGGGAAGGGCCTGCATATCTACAATGGTGGAAGACCTTAGACTTAATCTTTTCTTAGGAAGATTAGATTTAGGTCTCATTAAACTAGACTTGACATAGTCATAACCATTATGATTAACCTAGTAGCATGGGTTAGCTCGGATTATTGACCACCTTAGATCAGAACTAAGTCAACAAACATGGTCAGGTAAGTGAGACTAGTGGAAGGAATATGCCATTAACTCGATAAGATCGCATTCGAGTCGAGTAGCTCCCAATTAAAAATCAGTCAGTTGTATCTGCCAAACTTACCTTAGACATTAAATTGTTGAGCCAGAACTAATCGGATTAGCCTATAATTCAGACTCTAACCACTGAGCCTAATTAGGTCTTAGCCTGATCGATCACTTACGTGACTTGATCTTGATCCAGACTTGATCTTATTAGGCTGGTCAATTTAAGCACTATTGATCCCATCTAACCAACTCTTGATTCGGTTTGATCAACTGCTTAGACCTAATTGAGCTACCCAAGCTCGAACCCAATTTTATGAACATGTCTTAGATATGAAAATTTTTAATTTTAGACTTAATATATTTCATAATCTTAATTCTCAATTAAGTTTAGGATTCATAAATAAAATATGTAAATATGATCCTAGGGTTTCAGGATCTAGGGTTTTGCAGAAAGTAAGTTTTTTTATTTTTGATTAAGGACGAATGTGCAGCACCCCTACACATCATAAGAACAACCCATCGGATGGAAGAAGAGGATCTTTAAACCCTACTTTATTCTTATGACTGGACGACCAAGGAGAATGCCTTAATCAGAAATATAACTAATCTACAAAAACTAATTAGATCTAAGCATATATCTCATATAAAAATTGATCTAATTAAAACATATTTTGTATACATCTCATGTATCATATCATGCATATTTTTTAGATTTAAATTATCTCATAATCATCTAAAAAATTAAATTTAAATTTGATCACATCAAATAAAATTTAATCTAGATTCTTTGATAGAACTATCCTACAACTAGTCTAAACATACAACTATCATATCTCATATGAATAAATTAAATTTAATTTATTTTCTATTTTTAAATCTGATTATAATATTTATAAGATCAAAAAATAGTAAATAAATAGATCTCAAAATTATATTTAATCAAATAAAAATTATGATTATACTAGACTATATATAGAATAATTCTATTCCTAGTCTAGTTATGTATCTCATACATATTAGATCTAGATTAATTAATTTTAATTTTTTAATTTTTTAATTTTAGATCTAATCACATCTCATGTGATATCTAAAATTACTAATTTATTAGATTAAGTTAGATCTAAATAAATTTTATGGAATCTGGCTTTGATATAAGTTGAAGGAAAAAATCAGATTTTTTTGTGTCAGGTTCATTCAAATCTGATTGGATCGAGAGGCATATTTCAAAAAAATTTTCTTAAATCTAAATCAAATCTAATATTTTTCAAATATAATTTTATGCTCTAATAAATAAAAAAATTAAATTAAATTAAATCTAAATTAATGTTATCTTGATTTTGGATAATTCGATTATCCATTGATGATCCTGCTGATTGCCTGAGATTTTGGATCTAGCCATGCAAAGCGTCTGGCCTTTATCGGTATCTACTTAGATTGGATCTAGAGATCTTCTTCTTCTTTATCACATCTCCAAAAATTAGATCTGGATCTAATTTGGAGGATGTTTGAAACTTCTTTCGAAGATCTGCTGTCGTCTCTGCAGCAGTGCTGCCTTCTTCCTTTCTCGTCAGCCTTTTCTTACTTGAATCATACTAATCTGAAGCCCAACTTTTCTTGAGCATGGAGAGAAGAGAGAGGATCAAAAAAGTGGCATGGAGGAGGGAGAGGGGCAGCCTAGGGGCATGGCTAGGAGAAAGTTCTATCAAAGTTGGGTGCAGACAGATCTTTATATAGACCCTACTGCCCCACGTAGTGCCACATCACCCCGATCAATCACGTTGCTTCATGCAATCAGATCTAAATCTAGTTGGTGGGATGACATCATCTGATCCAATCAGATGAGAGACCCATAGATTCATCCTTAGATGGTGCCTAAGACTGGTCAAAGTCTATAGGTGAGGGTCACCTAGTTTGAATCCAAGAAGCAACCTGAAGTCCCATCCGTTGGGACTCCAGGCATCCCTATCCATGGGTGCACGCCATCCTAGGCATGCACCCCTTTCTTTCCAAATTTTAGTGAGAGGACAAGCCCCTATCTACTCTCCAATAAGTGTATGACATATGGGCAGATGTCCAAGGGTCAAAGGTCAATGTTTGACCAAAGTCACAGGACAAGAATTAGCAGGTGATGAAAAATGGTAGGTGTTATCTCAAATTTATCTCATAAATTAAGACTACCCTTTTCTAATTTGGACAAGTTTTAGTCAGACCAGGTAAAGATATCTGAGTGAGTACAAACTTATTTGGCTCAGTCGAGAAAACTTTTAATGATAGAAAAAAAAGAATGTTAGGTTCAATCGTGTGCTAGCATGATTTTCTTGAACCTAATTGAATCTAATTCAAATCAATTGAACTGGGTTAGCCCAATTGATAATATCTAGATCCAAATCCTTGTTTGTGTGATCTAGTTAGGTTTAGTTCTGTATGGTAATGAGATATGTCGTGATCTCCATTGTCAACATCATTGAAACTCCTTTCAATGGATCAGAACTCTTCTAATTCAGACAATTAGAATGATCGATCATCTAAATCATTCTAATTGCTCCCAAAATCCACCAGTGACATCTAGCAGTATATGGTGGCAATCCATCAAAACTGAAAAAGAACCTCTCGATGTAGCTACTTGTGTGATTAAGTTCTTCTATCTTGAGCCCCGATCAGATTAGGGTTAAGGTGAACTCGTCAAACCCTAATTTCTATCATATGATTTAATCATTTGATTCAAGTCCGGTGTGAAAACCTTAATATATACTTTTTCTATTATTTCACTCTCTACCATGGCCATGAACTTATGGGCTTGATTCTCATGATCATCATAGGGCCGCTCCTCATCCACCAAGGTAGATAGATTCCATCTTGGTGTAATTCAATTCCTACAATGAACATGCTATAGCCAACATACATCTCAAAATTTTGAATGGCTAGAAGATCGAGTCATGGTGTAGACAAACTATAACACCCTCAAGGTAAACTACCGATGCACCTCAGGTTAAAGAACCAAACACACCACTACAGCTTTGAGTTAGTCATCGACGAGAAGGTAGACTTTCTTATGACTACTCGAGGTGATCATGCTCAGTGCCCTCATTCTCTAACAAGTACTTGTACTCTCGCTCTAGTGTCTCTATACCATAGACTCAAGACTCATTAACTATAAAGAACCGATTGTATACTAATTTTTGGATCAATCACCATCCTCATGATGATTTTATGGTTAGGAGCAGTTTATGAGTTAATAATGAAAATTTTTATCTTAAATTTTCAACTGTTAAAAATAAGAATTATCATTACCATTAACTCAAGGGATGTATCATACATACTAAATATACATATGTGATAGAAAATAATCTATTTTATTATTTATAGTCAAAATTATAATTTTATCCTTAGAAGTATATTACAAGTGTCAACCAATTCTAGCTTCTAGGGCATACATATCTAACACAAGCTTGGATGAACCTCAGACTATAATGTAGGTTGACCATGAGCAGAGCTAGATTGATCCACTTGTTGCTTATCTCAAAGATGGTGTCCTTCTTCGAGATCCGAAAGAAGCTCGAAAATTGAGAAATCAATTCTTGCAATATGTTTTGTATGAAAATAAACTATATAAAAGATCATACTCGTTGCCACTCTTAAAGTATTTTCCATCTTCTGAGGTTGATTTTGCACTATGGAAGGTGCATGAAGAAATATGAGAAAACCATTTGGGAGCCAAGGCCTTATCTCATAAACTACTTCGGTAGGGCTACTATTGGCCGACTATGTACCAAGATTCTATGGAGTATGTCAGAAAATATGATCGGTGTCAAAGAAATGCCAACATCTAGAGATAGCTGGCTTCTCAGCTTACACTCTTGAGCATCCCATAGCCATTTGCATAGTGGGGAATGGACATACTCGGGCCCTTTTCGATAGCATCCGAATAGTGAAAGTTTCTCCTAGTAGCAATAGATTATTTCACTAAATGGTTCGAGGCCAAATCTCTGACAAAAATTACTGAAGCTAAAGTACAGGACTTCATCTAAAAGTTGATAATTTATAGATTTGATCTACCTCAAACTCTGATTACTGATAATGGACTCCAGTTTGTAGGAATAATGTTTATCGAGTTCTATGAAGATCTGAACATCTTCCATAACTTTACATCTATAGCTCACCCACAGACGAATGGAGAGATCGAGGTGACTAACAGGACTTTATTGCAAAGTATAAAGGTAAGGTTAGAAAGGGCAAAAAGAGCTTGGGTGGACGAACTCTATCATGTGCTATGGATCTACAGAACCACCCAAAGATTACTAATAGAGAAAACTCCATTTGCTCTAGCTTTCGAAATAGAAGCGGTCATCCTGATAGAGCTTAAATTTTCATCGGTATGAGTCATGCTTTCAATGAACATAGAAATTTGCAGAACCTCAGGGCAAATCTAGACCTACTGGAAGAAGAACATGAAGAAGTCCGAATCCGGATGGCAGCTTACAAGCAGAAGATGGCTCACTACTATAATTCTAGAGTCAAGAGCAAAACATTCAAAGTGGAAGATATGGTATTTCGGCAAATCGATGTTTCATGACTACTTGTCGTTAAAGCAACAAATAAAGATTAAATCTAATTTTAATATTTAGGATAGTGGTGAGTCGAGTGTTGATTTTCTCGAAGATTGAAGGCTAAGTTACGTTCAATATAATTAAAAATAAAATTTTTAATTTTAATTTAAAAATAAAAATTTAAATAAGTAAATTAAAGAGAGCAAATTGAGAGTTTAGCAAATAAAAATAAAAAAAAAGTAAACACTTAATTAATTAGAATTTTTGAATTTATGAAAAGTGTTGGGGATAAATCCCGCTCCTGCCGAAGCCCGGCCCGACGCTCAGCCCAATGTAACCAGTAGCCGCTGAAGAGCTTTAGCGCCAGGCGCCAGGCCGAGCCCCTACCACGGCCGAACTACCTAGAGGCCGAACTCCCCTGCGCCAAGGTCCGGGCCGAACTGTCTAGAGGCCGAACTCTCCTGCGCCAAGGTCCGGGCCGAACTGCCTAGAGGACGAACTCCCACCGCCAGCCGAACTTCCTGACGGCCGAGCTCCTTGGACTCCAAGCGGCTGGACTTCTTCGGGAGACGGACTCCTCCCAGACGCCCGTTCGGCCATCCGAGCTCCTCCCGGGTTTTCCCTTCAGCCGAACTCTCCTACGAGCCCGAACTCCTTCGGGCCCCACGGCCGAACTCCTTCGGACCGACCCCAGGCGAGCCCATGCAGCCGAACTCCTTCGGACTTCCCACGGCCGAACTCCTTCGGACCGACCCCAGGCGAGCCCGTGCAGCCGAACTCCTTCGGACCGAACTCCTCAGCGAGCCCTGGCCGAACCAACTAGCAACCGAAGTCCTTCAACTGGCCAGCCGAGCTTCTTCGGGCCTCTCAGCGGCCGAACTCTACAGACGGCCGACCCTTCAGCCAGACGAACTCCCCCAGCTTCCCCCTCGGCCGAACTCTGTTACAAGTCCGAACTCCATTGGACGAACTGTCGCCTGCAGCAAGACCGGACGGCGCCTTCCTCTCCGTACCGGACTCCATGCGGCCGACGACTCGCCAGTATGGCTCCCACGACCTACCGGACGACGCCTTCCTCTCCGTACCGGACTCCATGCGGCCCACGGCTCGCCGGTATGGCTCCCACGATCTACCGGACGACGCCTTCCTCTCCGTACCGGACTCCATGCGGCCCACGACTCGCCGGTATGGCTCCCACGATCTACCGGACGACGCCTTCCTCTCCGTACCGGACTCCATGCGGCCCACGGCTCGCCGGTATGGCTCCCACGATCTACCAGACGATGCCTTCCTCTCCGTACCAAACTCCATGCTGCTCGACGACTCTCTGCCAGACGGCACAGCCATCACCATCAACTAAGCTCCGCTATAAAAGGACCCCTCCCGACATACTAAGGCTAAGCTCTCTGAACTCTCGACTCTCTAAGCTCTCCTCCACATCTCTAAGCTCCGGAACTCATTCCGAGCACTCCATTACTGTTGGTCGGAAACTAACTTGACCGTCGGAGGGTCCTGCCGGAGCCACCACCCCACCGGTTCCGGACGGGACTTCGTTTTGCAGGTCCCCGGCGGCGCCCAGCGGCCTCGATTGCGGCGACCTCCGGCGGCGACGGATTTCTGCACCAACAGATTGGCGCTAGAGGAAGGGCTGAACCTTCGAGGTTCCCTTGTTCTTAAAGGAGTGCTCGGCGACGATTTCCTTCCCCTGCTCCGGATCTTCTCTTCTCCCTCTTCAGTATTCCCTTTTCTGGAAAGAAAAATGCCCCCCAGGAGAGCCTCGACCCGGAGGTCGGCAGCCTCCGCGGCCCGATCCCGTTCGGGTCCGTCCGCTCCCACTCCGGCCCCGGCGACAACGGGCCCGCTCCGTACCTGCGGTAGATGCGGAGCGGTTCGACCTGCTTGCCCAGCAGGTCCGCGATCTTACGGAGGCGGTGCGGGCAGTGCAGGCCACGCATTCGCGAGGTCCGGCGCCCACTCGACCGGCGCGGGGTTCCCCGGAGCCCGGGAACCCAGTCCAGGAACGACCGATGTGGGCTACCCGACCTCCGGCCCTCGGGAGAGAAGGGCAGCCGGCAAGGAGCCCCTGCTCGGACCGCGGCTCGACCCAGGGAGAAGCTTCACACCTATTCCGCGAGAAGACCTTGGGGATTAAGGATCGCGAAGACTTCCTGGATCAAAGGCTCTTGGAGATGGGACAACGCATAGAAGAACTTCATCATACTCCTTCCTCCCGCGGTAACGATATTTGCACTGATCCTCCCTTCTCGCAGAAAATTATGCAGGAACAGGTGCCGCCGAACTTCAAGCTCCCGCATTTTGAAAGCTACGATGGGACCACCGACCCGGTCGACCATTTGGAGGCTTTCAGGACTACGATGTTGCTCCATGGCGCGCCTGATGCCATCTTGTGTCGGGCTTTCCCTTCTACCCTCAAAGGAGCGGCCAGGAATTGGTACTCGGCGCTTAAGCCGGGCACCATCCTGTCTTTTGACCAAATGAGTCAACAATTCGCGGCCCACTTTGTCAGCAGCAAACGGCCGCGCAGAGGCTCGAATTCCTTGTTGGCCATTAGGCAAAAAGAAGGGGAGCCCATCCGGGCTTACGTCACCCGGTTCAACGCTGCCGCGCTGGAAGTCCGGAACCTGGACCAATCGGTTGCTATAGCCGCGCTCAAGGGCGGCCTTCAGAAGAACGACCTGTTGTTCTCCCTGGAAAAGAAATATCCCAGGGATTTCGCTGACATGCTAGCTCGGGCGGAAAGCTATGCCCGGGCAGAGGAGGCTTTTGAGGCCAAGGATAATGAAGCTCGCGACAAGCGACGAGTAGGCAGAGCGGGAAGGCCCGCCGAAGAAAGAAAGCGCACCGAAGCTTGGCCGCGCTCCCGAACTCCGCCTGGTCGCGGGCGAGCCCGGACTCCACCTCAGGCTCGGGGGCGGGAAGCCACCGACGGAAGGGCACACCGAAGTCCCCCCCGACGCCGAAGTCCCCTCCGGCGCCGAAGTTCCCCCCGGCGCCGAGGTTCTCCCCCGCGACGAGGTTCATCTCCGCGCCAAGGTTCTCCCCTCCGGCGGCGTTTTCACAGCTACGCCCCCCTCAACGCCTCGAAGGCTCAAGTGCTGCTGGAGATCAAGGGAAGACTTCCGGAGCCGGGGAGAATGCGTTCCCATCCCAGAAAATGCAACCCCAACAAGTTCTGCCTTTACCACCGTGACCACGGTCACGATACCGAGGAGTGCATCCAGCTCCAGGATGAAATCGAGGAGCTGGTCCGGCGGGGCAGGCTTGGCCGATTCCTGCAAAGACAACCTAAAGAGCGGGAAGATCGGCCGAGAATGTTGCCGCCGGATGAGGAGGATCGGCAGGAGGATCGGCCGCCTCTCGGCATCATTAACACCATCTCGGGAGGACCGCAGCGGGGAAAGACCGACGAATCCGAGGGACCGGCGAAGAGGCAGAGGACCTCGGAGCCCATGACCTTCACCGAGGCAGACGCCCAAGGGATCCAATTTCCACATAACGACGCGGTTGTAATCTCTTTAAACGTCGCTGATTATGATGTACGCCGCATTTTGGTGGATAATGGAAGTTCGGCGGACATATTGTTTTATGATGCCTTCTTAAAAATGTCCCTACCTGACACCCGCTTAGGGCCTGTGAATTCCCCCCTGGTAGGATTTGCCGGACACGCCGTTTCGGTCGAAGGCATGGTGACTTTGGCGGTGACGGCGGGCCAATCCCCAAAATTGGCCAGGGCGCGGATCGACTTTCTGGTCGTGAAGACCCCGTCCGCCTATAATGCAATCCTTGGGCGACCCGGCCTAAACGCATTACGGGCGGTTGTGTCAACCTACTACTTAAAGATGAAATTCCCGACGAGCCACGGAGTCGGCGAGGTCAGAGGAGACCAGGCCCTGGCGAAGTACTGCTACTCAGTTGCCCTGCGCGGGGGAGACCGGCCCGACCCTTGCCTTGTTGATGGGCTGGACGTCCGCGACGACCTCACTGAAGAACGGGGCGAACCTGCGGAAGACCTCGTCCCTGTGTCCTTACACGACGGAGACCCGGGGCATGAGGTGCGGATCGGCTCCAACTTGGCGGCCGAGGTTAGGAGACAGCTCGTCGCTTTCCTCAGAAGGAATGCGGATGTCTTCGCCTGGGCCCCAGTGGATGTACCAGGGATCGACGCCGATGTTATAGAGCATCGGCTGGCCATCGACCCAAGGCACCGACCCATCAGAGAAAAGTTGCGCCACCAAGCCCCAGAGAGACAGAAGGCGGTAGCCGAAGAAGTGGATAAGCTCCTCGAGGCCGGACTCATCCGGGAGGTCAACTATCCGACCTGGGTCTCGAACGTGGTCCTCGTCAAAAAAGCAAACAACAAATGGAGGATGTGCGTCGACTTCAAGAAGCTGAACAAAGCCTGCCCAAAG